>JAXIVJ010006752.1:0-64862 GCA_036785665.1 Chirona hameri | reverse complement strand
GGCCTTTCAACAGTAAGAATGCAGTTGTCCAGGGAATAAAACTCAAAATTTTCGCGCCAATGTAACTACAAATTTAATTATATGCGGGTTAGAAAAAAAATCGGCCCGTTTCTCGGCGCATTTATGTGTTATTTTGCTACTTTCCTATATAATTGCCCAAAATAGTTCATGTAAGCACTTTTTACCGCACTTTTAAACGCACAATATAACATTTTTAGAGGTCCGCACCATACGCAATGCGACGCATTGATGAGAAAGCAAATCCAGGGCATAAGACTCAACGGCGCAATTTCTTTAAGAGTTCCAGGTCTTGAGCTTAACAAATATTCCAAGTTGGTATAGTTAATTCCAAATTGATGTCGCTGGATCCAAAGTTGATATGGCAGTTTGCTAACCCCAGCTCCTAAACGTTGGTATGGCCCATGCCATACCTGTCCTACTGGATTTATATCCTTGTAACGCGCTTTTTCATCCGTTTTGTTTGGCCCTTTCAACGCTTGGGAAGGGGGCAATTTCAACGCCCGGGAAGGGGCCCGTTCGAGGCGCCGCCCCCCCCCCCTGGACGAAATCCTGGCTACGTGCCTGGCTCTGGCTGGCTTTCGTCCACAGCAGCTCTGCCTTCGTCGTCAATTAAATAATTTCGAGGTTAGACTACCCCGCCGAGCAGAAGTGCAATGCGGCACAGTGTAACATTGCCTGTCGGCTGTTACACTGTCTGTCGATTATCAATGTGGCACGATTATCAAGTATCACTGTATTGATCCACACTGTCGACGACCACAACATTCTAATGTAAAACAAATATTCAGGAAAAAGTAGCAAAACCATGTTTGCACTCCGAAGAGCCGCAGCTAACTTTAGGTCTGGGCGTCCAACATCCTAAAGTTAGCTCAAACATTTTAATAGATTTAGCTGCAAAAGCTAATCTTGCTCTTTGTGAGAGCGTTGCAAATTTTTGGTTCTTTTAAATAAAACGACGATTTTATTCGGTCTTTTGCAATGCCCCTTGCGCATTACAATGTCAACGAATTATTAAAATGAGGGCATTTCTAGTACAGGTAGTCCATGTAGCCTGGTTGAACATCTCCAGAGAGAAATATATAAGCCTGGTAATATGGTATGATCAATAAATTCGAGACGTTCTGCACATCAATATTGAGAAGGGAAGCTAACTTTGTGGAGAAATTTACAAAATAGATCACGGAAGATCACGGACCTTTTCAGTTGACGATATCCGCAAGGGCTTCCTTTTAGATATCCTATTGATAACGTTTGCGCATTTTTGCGAGAAAAACGATAATCCCTCATTTTGCAAACAATTACACGGCGGCCTGCCATCTAGCGACAGGAAAAGAAAGTACGCAAACGCGTAGATCAATCTACAATATCACGGGAACGCGTAAGAATAGCAACTTGAAACTTCGAGTACCTTCAAATAAATACCTAGGATACATGTTGGTGATATTTTGTGTCAATCCCAGGTCAGGTCAGGTCACAGTGACGTCACAAAGCCAATTATAGGGCTTCCCCATCCCCATCATGTTTTTTTCGGGAAAATATCCATAAATCATTTGTTTGAATATGTTAAAAAAACATGAATAGATATATTGGAGAACCAAGTAAGGACGATGCTAAAACTAAATTGCAAAGCAATTACTTTATTTTTGACTGACTTATTGCTCTCTAAGCATGAGTAACTCATGACGTCGTTTTTAAGTTGCGTTGTTTTGGTTTTACTGACCAGATACTGACAAATAAATTCCACCACTGTATTTCTAAGACAAAACTGGTCTAGAAACATGCCTATTTTATTTATATTAATCAATTAAAAATTTTGACCTTGTCTGACCTGACCTTGACATGAACTTCACCAGAGGGACATGACACGCGGTCAGGTTGTGAAAATGGCTACTACTATCGAATTATATGTGTAAAATAACCAGATTTGTAAATTATTCATTTTTCTCAAGAATCGATTCACCAGTGATTCCCGTGAAACCTCAATGATTCGATTCTGATTCGCACTACTATTCAGCATGAAGTGAATTGATTCATGGCTCAACGCAATGATTCAACTCTGATTTTCATTCTGATTCTGATTCTGATTCACGTGCAATGATTGATTAAATATTGCAATATTTCTTATTGATGATGATTGGGGTTTAGGGGAGCTGCGACTACCCATGGTTATGTGGCACCCGTACTAATTTCTTATTTCAGCATATGAATAATGAAGATAATAATCATAATATTTTACCAAATTAATGACAGCTTGGCCTCTGCACCATGAACAAAGGCAATGCACTATGCAGGTACAGCTTCAGGTACCGACTGCTCTTGTTAAAGCCTAAAGGCAAGCAGGTGACATAAGTTCCATTGCGTGCAGTGTTGTAACCTAACTTCCCAATCAGCAATAGCAACTAAATCTGATTGGGATTTAATTAAAAATGCAATTAAAGGAAACCCAAAACCAACCACTGGCAGTTCTGCGAAGTGCAATCAACATTGTGCAAATAATTAGCCAATTTGGTCTCTGCTTCCCCCTTACGACTTACCTCGATATTAATAATGTATAGTTGCAGTTAGCGACACCAGACACATTTTTTGAAGGTCACGGCACCATTGACAGCCAACCACTGGCGGATCCAGCCGTCGGTTTTGGGGGGGGGGGGGGGGGGGGCAACTTTTTGTGGCAAAAAGGTACCCCCATTTTTTTTTCTCCGGATTTGGGCCGGTTACCTTATTTTGGTATTCGAGCATAAGAAATCCACTTTTCAAATTCACAACAAAACAAAATTGGGGTTGAAAAAAAATGGAAATCGGAGAGCCATTTTGAAGAAAATGCCTTTTCCCTTCTTTTCGCGTGTTTTATTTGCAATTTGCTTGAAAACTTTGATTTCTACGATTTGCCAAACATTTATCGTTTTTCCACCAAAAATGGCATGACATTACGTCATTAAAACGTCTTTATCTCCCAAAATACTACATCAATTTAATTTAGAGTTAGTGAGAAGACTTAGACTTGATGCAGGATAAGGTACTGAAAGTTTTACGTTGATATCTATCATAGTTTTCAGGTTATTGAGAAAATTAGGGAGGGGAAGATTCTGCCCTCCCCCCCCCCGCGGGTTCGGACAAAAAATCACATAGAGGTCAAAGGCCAAGGTCACGGGGACGAATACGATATTTTAAGCTTCGGTACCAGCTTGTGTACCCTCTAGTTTTTCGTTTACCGTACGATCTGCTCGCAATGGAAAAAAGGGACTCGCTGGCACCCTAGCTTGCGTCAGGAAAAACAAAAAATCACATAGAGGTCAAAGGTCAAGGTCACGGGGACGAATACGAGATTTTAAGCTTCGGTACCAGCTTGTGTACCCTCTAGTTTTTTAGTTTACCGTCCGATTTGCTTGCAATGGGCAAAAAGGGACTCGACGGCACCCCAGCTTGCGTCAGGTAAAACAAAACATCACCTAGAGGTCAAAGGTAAAAGTCACGGGGACGAATACGAGATTCTAAGCTTCGGTACCAGCATGGTGTACCCTCTAGTTTTTTTTTAGTTTACAATCCGATTTGCTCGCAATGGGCAAAAAGGAACTCGCCGGCATGTTAGTTTGCGTCAGGAAAAACAAAAAGTCATCCAGAGGTCAAAGGTCAAGGTCACGGGGACGAATACGAGATTATAAGCTTCGGTACCAGCATGGTGTACCTTCTAGTTTTTTCGTTTACGTCCGATTTGCTCGCAATGGGCAAAAAGGGACTCGCCGGCACGTTAGCTTGCGTCAGGTAAAACAAAACATCACCTAGAGGTCAAAGGTCAAGGCAACAGGGACGAATACGAGATTTTAAGCTGCGGTACCAGCTTGTGTACCCTCTAGTTTTTCGTTTACCGTCCCATTTGCTCGCAATGGGCAAAAAGGGACTCGCAGGCACCCCAGCCTGCGTCAGGAAAAACAAAAAATCACCTAGAGGTTAAAGGTCAAGGTCACGGGGACGAATACGAGATTTTAAGCTTCGGTGCCAGCTTGTGTACCCTTTAGTTTGTTTCGTTTACCGACCGATTTGCTCGCAATGGGCAAAAAGGGACTCGCCGGCACGTTAGCTTGCGTCAGGAAAAACAAAAAGTCATCCAGAGGTCAAAGGTCAAGGTCATGGGGACGAATACGAGATTTTAAGCTTCGGTACCAGCATGGTGTACCCTCTAGTTTTTTTTCGTTTACCGTCCCATTTGCTCGCAATGGGCAAAAAGAGACTCGCCGGCACCCCACCTTGCGTCAGGAAAAACAAAAAATAACCTAGAGGTCCAAGGTCAAGGTCACGGGGACGAATACGAGATTTTAAGCTTCGGTACCAGTTTGTGTACCTTCTAGTTTTTTCGTTTACCGTCCGATTTGCTCGCAATGAGAAAAAAGGGACTCGCCGGCACCCCACCTTGCGTCAGGAATAACACAAAATCACCTAGAGGTCAAAGGTCAAGGTCACGGGGACAAATGCAAGATTCTAAGCTTCGGTACCAGCTTGTGTACCCTCTAGTTTTTTCGTTTACTGTCCGATCTGCTTGTAATGGAAAAAAGGGACTTGCTGGCACCCTAGCTTGCGTCAGGTAAAACCAAACATTACCTAGAGGTTAAAGGTCAAGGTCACGGGGACGAAAACGAGATTTTAAGCTTCGGTGCCAGCTTGTGTACCCTTTAGTTTTTTCGTTTACCGTCCGATTTGCTCGCAATGAGCAAAAAGGGACTCGCCGGCACGTTAGCTTGCGTCAGGAAAAACAAAATGTTATCCAGAGGTCAAAAGTCAAGGTCACGGGGACGAATACGAGATTTTAAGCTTCGGTACCAGCTTGTGTACCCTCTAGTTTTTTTTTGTGTTTACCGTCCGATGTGCTCGCAATGGAAAAAAGGGACTCGCTGGCACCCTAGCTTGCGTCAGGAAAAACACAAAAATCACATAGAGGTCAAAGGTCAAGGTCACGGGACTAATACGAGATTGTAAGCTTCGGTACCAGCTTGTGTACCCTCTAGTTGTTTCGTTTACCGTCCGATTTGCTTGCAATGGGCAAAAAGGGACTCGTTGGTACCCCAGCTTGCGTCAGATAAAACAAAACATTACCTAGAGGTCAAAGGTAAAGGTCACGGGGACGAATACGAGATTCTAAGCTTCGGTACCAGCATGGTGTACCCTCTAGTTTTTTAGTTTACAATCCGATTTGCTCGCAATGGGCAAAAAGGAACTCGCCGGCACGTTAGCTTGCGTCAGGAAAAAAAAATCATCCAGAGGTCAAAGGTCAAGGTCACGGGGACGAATACGAGATTCGAAGTTTCGGTACCAGCATGGTGTACCCTCTAGTTTTTTCGTTTATCGTCCGATTTGCTCGCAATGGGCAAAAAGGGACTCGCCGGCACCTTAGCTTGCGTCAAGAAAAACAAAACATCACCTAGAGGTCAAAGGTCAAGGTCACGGGGACGAATACGAGATTTTAAGCTTCGGTACCAGCTTGTGTACCCTCTAGTTTTTTTCTTTTACCGTCCAATTTTTCGCAATAGGCAAAAAGGGACTCGCCGGCACGTTAGCTTGCGTCAGGAAAAATAAAACATCAGCTAGAGGTCAAAGGTCAAGGTCACGGGGACGAATACGAGATGTTAAGCTTCGGTACCGAAGCTTAAAATCTCGAGAAAAAAAACTGGAGGGTACATAAGCTGGTACCGAAGCTTAAAATCTCGTATTCGTCCCCGTGACCTTGACCTTTAGGTGATGTTTTGTTTTTCCTGACGCAAGCTGGGGTGCCGGCGAGTCTCTTTTTGCCTATTGCGAGCAAATCAGACGGTAAACGAAACAAGTAGAGGGTACACAAGCTGGTACCGAAGCTTAGAATCTCGTATTCGTCCCCGTGACCTTGACCTTTGACATCTGGATGACTTTTTGTTTTTCCTGACGCAAGCTAACGTGCCGGCGAGTCCCCTTTTGCCCATTGCGAGCAAATCGGACGGTAAACGAAAAAAACTAGAGGGTATAAAATCTGGTACCGAAGCTTAAAATCTCGTATTAGTCCCCGTGACCTTGACCTTTGACCTATAGGTAATTTTTTGTTTTTCCTGAAAGGTGGGGTGCCGTCGAGTCCCTTTTTGCCCATTGCGAGCATATCGGACGGTAAACATAAAAACTATCGGGTACACAAGCTGGTATCGAAGCTTAAAATCTCGTATTCGTCCCCGTGACCTGGACCTTTGACCTCTAGGTGACGTTAGCTTGCGTCAGGAAGAATAAAACATCAGCTAGAGGTCAAAGGTCAAGGTCACGGGGACGAATACGAGATGTTAAGCTTCGGTACCGAAGCTTAAAATCTCGAAAAAAAAACTGGAGGGTACATAAGCTGGTACCGAAGCTTAAAATATCGTATTCGTCCCCGTGACCTTGACCTTTAGGTGATGTTTCGTTTTTTCTGACGCAAGCTGGGGTGCCGGCGAGTCGTTTGAGCCCCTTTGCGATTAAATCGGACGGTAAACGAAACAATTAGAAGGTACCCCGTGCGATGACATTTCAGTGACCTCTGGAGGTGAAACCATTTGTCCTAGGTCAAAACGGATTGCATATTCGTGCATAACTCGATGAGATCTACCCATATGCTAAGTTTGGGGGAAAATCGGAACTCCACGTTGAAAACGAATACGAATACGACGCTAACTTGACTCACATGGCCAAACTTACATTCAGAAGTATTATATTTACCCAGGGGGGTGTCATCTCTATCTCGGTAACGTGTCCACTTCTACTTATGACGTCACCCCAGTAGTCAATTCTGGCGCATGTCGTCTGCAGTCAGTTAAAACTGTTTTTCGCAAATAACGTTTTGACAAATATCGATACAGCAATGATTTTGATGTCATCGTGTTCGCCTCGTCAGAACACGTCGATTCATACAAATTCCATGTGGTTTAGGTCAAATCAAAATTTCATCGTAGGGGCGGGGCTTAGAGCCTCAGCTGGTGACCGCCGAACCGCAGTGGGACCGTAAACAAGGCTCTGACCTTTGATGACCTCTAGTGACCTCAATATTGATCGGAGCCTAAAATGATCCAGAAGATTTCGATTTGCCTTGTTTTGAGCTTTTCAACGCTGTCTTTTCCTTTTTCGTAATTTTTTTACTTTCCGTGTTAGATGATATTTTTTTCTCCCGAAATAGCATTAACTGCAATGGCGGAGGAGGCCGATGGAACCACATGACGTCACGTTCTGACGTCATGATCACACAGAATCGCCGGATGACTCTACCTCCTATATATGGCCTTGTATTTACCGTGCTTCAGACAAGGTTTTTATATGTCCTTGCCTTCGGATTGTGTCTTGCGCCACTAATGTTTATTTTGCCTATGTCGATTGCTACCAAATTACTTCCATATTTTTTCACCAAAGAATTACTTTTATCACAAAGATAAAAAATAAGGTATCGTTTAGTCATTAACGATCACTTTTTGAGTGAACCTTTGGGGGGGGGGGGGGCAAACAGGCCACTTTGGGCTTGGGGGGGGGGGGGGGGGGGCGGCCGCCCTAAATGCCCCCCCCCCCTGGATCCGCCAGTGCAGCCAACAAGCCCAAACTAAATATAAACACAGCTCGCCACTAAAAAAGCACGAATGTGGCGCGAATTCGAGTCATTATATCCGCGAAAAAAGAACAAATAAAAATACGAGTTATAACCAAATGTTTGCGAATCATTGACTTAGTTCCTAAATCCTAACCTACGAATATTTATAATTTAGGATGCATATATAAACTATTTTTTATTTTTGCATGTCCAGAATATTTACCTATGGGCTATGTAATATGTTGTTAAAGGAAATAGTTCACCTTCAACATTAGTTTTAAACTGAGATAGCAGTTTTGTAGCCCGTGTTGGGAAACACCTATCTGAAAGTTTTCTTGACTGAAAAGACTCTCCAGCCGAATAGATTAGTTTGTTTGGCGAATGAATGCGGTGCTGGCGAAAGAATGTGGTGCTGGATCTATGGTGCTGGAATGTGGTGCTGGACTGATGGTATAACCCGGGCAGAGGTTATACCATCAGTCAATCAGCTTGCAGCTGGTGCTAGCAAGTGAACTGCAGGCCGCCGGTTGGCACATCTCTAATGAGAGTCTATCCTTACGCGTCTACTTTCGAATCTGATTGGTTGAACCATTTTTTTTTGTATTCGCGTGACGTCAGCACTCTGACTCAGAGAGTATGCATATAGTTTTGATAAACAATAATAATTTACGGCCTTCTGTCCTGAATGGGCGCGATATAAGACCATTTTTGACAATATAGAAATAAATTGTATTAAAAAATATAATCAAATCGTGTTTTGGGAAAAATTTCAAAAGTGAACTATTTCCTTTAAACAACCATTCTTGATGTTTCAAATATGACGCATAAACGCCAAAAACTGATTTGTTTTGGAAAAATCACCACAAAATAAAAATTTTCAACGATGTTAAAAAATCGGAATAAATGTCAGAGAACTGAGTATGGACAATACTCAAACCAAATTTCAAAGCAATATCTCTATTTTTGACTGAGTGAATGCCCCTTAAGTGTGAGAAACTTATGACGTCATTTTTTAATAACTTCTTTGGACTTTTTTGACCAGATACGAATAAATAGTTACCTTTTGAGTATTTCTGAGACAAAACTGGTCTAGGAACATGCCTTTTTATTTACATTTATCAATTTCTCATTTTGAGTTTTTCTGACAGAGCAAAATCGCTGTTCTGGACGTGGTCGATCGAGGTCATTCACTTGACCTGGAAGGTCACTCGTTGACCTGAAACCTAAAAACTGCATACGGTTAGATTCCCAACATGACAGAAAACATGTTGGTACTTACCGCGTTGCTCTATCTTGCTTGGTTTGGAAGTTAACAGGGGGCTCTTTTTAGGACCCCTCCCTGTAGGGAGAAGGTGAAAAAAGCTCCCGTAGGGCGAGGGTAACCCTCGCCCGGGTAGGGGGTGGATGCCACCCCCTCGGTTTTCCTAGAATAACTCGCGTAGTTTCCAACAGATTTCGATGCAACTTTCAGTACTCTACTGTTGAAAAATTTCCCACATATTCTGAAATTTTTAATTTCTAACACACATGACTTGTGACCTGACCTGCTTATCATGACCTGCTTATCAAGGTCATGTCAGTCGCAAGGTCATGTCAGTCGTCCCGCAGTATCGATGCTTGTAACTTGCGCAGTTTCCGAGTGTTTGTTGTTCAGGTGCATATTCACAGGTGTTGCCAGGTGACAGTTGTGATTTACACTGAGATTGTGACCTCGATTGACCTTTTCAGAGGTCAATTGAGGTCATTGACCTCCGATGACCACAGATTACTTTTTTGGGCTTCTGGCGGTTTCTAGGACATTTTGTGACGCAGATTTCAAACTTGGGACCCATTTTACATAATTATATGTTCCACTGGGGTCATACGCTTCCACTGGTCAACCGAGGTCACTGACCTCAGATGACCTGACATGATCTTTTTGGATTTTGGAAGTTTTTAGGACATTTTGTGACGCTGATTACTAATTTGGCACCCATTAAGCATTATGGTATTCTCATTCACGATTCTAGCTCGATGAAATTCAATTTATACGCATTTACAATTTTGATGACTTTTTGGTCATTGACATGACCTCAGAGGTCACCTAATGACAAAATACATTCAAATCGGATATCAGAGGCTTCATCTCGTCACAAGCAGCACGCTCGTATTTGATTCGAAGCTCTAGCTCAATTAAGGGCGAAACAATAAGGGGAGGGGGGTCGTACCCCTCCCCACTACCCGAACACGTAGTGATTTTGCCCTACCCGGGCGAGGGTTAAACAAGGCCATAGGCTTAATCAAACATATCCCTACTTAAAACTGTTAATACTTTGACTTACTACTTGTGTTTTGTCTCTCCCCCGGCCCCAAGCAGCTTCACAGTGAAGTACCTAGGTAGGCAACTTGCAAGTGAGTTTGCTATTTCCAATTCCAACAAGTTTTGCATAAGATTGGATATCTTCGTTGTTCCGTCTAACCATACCATTCCATTGTTGATTGTGTTTAATGTTATGCTCTGCAGTCTTCTCACAGCCAATTATGATCTCAGTAGATAAGCAGATAATAGGTATGATTGCCTAAGTCAGGCATCATGAATGCTCTGTTGGCAGGGTTTCATTAACTACAATTTACCAACAGAGCCTGCCTAGGTAGTAATACCCACTTCCTTCCTTACTTAGTGTACCTACTTCCTACAATATGAAATTAAGATTTATTTCTGTAGAATCAGTTTGAATCGATGATTCATTTAGTGATTCTTTGGTGATTCTACGCAGCGCAATGATTCGATTCTTGATTCACATTGATGTTTTCGTAAAAGGAATCGATTCATCTGTGATTCTTCATCAAACGATATGATTCTTGAATCGTTAATCGATTCCCCATGAATCGTTTACATTTCTGAAAATAACCCCTAAAACATGTTGAAAGGGCCCCCTTCAGAGCTAAAATATCTTGTCGTTTTGTCGTCCTCACCTGCAACCAAGGACATGGAATTTCGGCGACCACTTTCGGTGTCCTGCCGAGGTTACCGAGTCAAAAATAATGAAATGTCTACCCTAGCCCAATCCACCTATCCTAACCCAGCTGTATCTGTATGTGCTAGGGCCTAGGCATATGTTTTTGTTTCGATCTCTACTTCTCGCATGCCTTCGTTCTAAAGCACGCCTTCATGTTAGCAGCTGCGCGGGTCTACATTCCAAATCACTCACGCAGCAACAAACTATACTGTAGGTTAGTATACACTAAATACTATATACTGTATCGGCGAGACAACCACGGCTGTCGTCCGGACGATCCGGACGACCACTCCTGGCGACCCTTTTACAAGGGACCAATGACATACCGCGCATACCCTTGGTTGTCGCGGTTGTCCTAATGCCTGCTGAATGTGGTACCTATATATAGTATTCTTTTTACGGTATAGTTACTGGTATCAACAAACGCGTCCCTTCCGGTCTTACCCTTTCATTGTTCTGACCAGTCCCCGGTCCCACTTGCCACCTACGGCCATCTAAGCGGCATTCCTTCTTGCCCCCCCCCCTGTCTGCGGCGCGGCGGCCGGCGGACACAGCTGTTTTTTTTAAATTAAAAAAAGCAAAACAAAAAACAAACAATAAAGTTGTGTGTGACGGCGTACTGGTGCAAGCGGCTATGATAAGTTTCTCCTTGGCGGTACCTAATTGCTAGCCCCAGGGTCCACGTGGGCTCTGGGGCTAGCAATTAGGTACCGCCAAGGAGAAACTCTGCCAGACACTTAATTAATTCATTTTCCCATTTTCCAAATTTGTATAAGCAATTGCGTATTTTGTGTCATGCCGCGAAGCGGCGCGAAAGTTTCAAGTTTTTCATTGTGGATAGCTGGATTAGGACTGCTCCCAAGGCAATTTTTACAACTGTACGTCCGACTGTTTTTTTAGGGGGGAAATCATAGTTTCAGGACCTTTGGGGGGAGCATGGCCCTTTCCCCCCTAGATCCGCCCCTGTTGCACATTAACATTGAACATACCTATTCATGACTGCCTGTGAGGCCTAAACTCAAAATCACGCGAGGTAAAAAACAAAACATCGCGGTTTATGTCGGTCTTCTGCTATAGAAACTGCGCTGCCGTAAACATATTTTACAATGAAGAAAAAAAATAAGGGAAAGTTTATCAAGGAAGGAAAGGAAATATCAGCCAATAACTTGCAAACGGTAAATCGCACAGACATTCAAATGGTGCCCATCGCTTCGGTGCATCATGACGGGTACAGTGGTGAATAATAATCAAAGGGATCGGCCCAGACGCACAACCAGAAAACTCATTTCGGGAAGGGGAGGATACGGCTGTTGGGGTCGTCATCTCCAGTCAAAAAGGGGCCTCATTTCTGATCCAAAGGGGTGCCGCCGGCACTCACGACTCGAGAGGCGACACCTGCACTCGCAGCCCCCCCCCCCCCCCCCTGCGAGGCATGTAGGGGCGCCGACTGCACAGTCACGACTCACAACGCATTATGCCGCCATCAGAAGGTATCTCGTCCCCTCGGAAGTAAGGTACGCAGCCCCCCCCCCCCTGCGAGGCATGTAGGGGCGCCGACTGCACAGTCACAACTCACAGCGCATTATGCCGCCATCAGAAAGTATCTCGTCCCCTCGGAAGTAAGGTACGCAGCCCCCCCCCCCCCCCCTGCGAGGCATGTAGGGGCGCCGACTGCACAGTCACGACTCACAACGCATTATGCCGCCATCGGAAGGTATCTCGTCCCCTCGGAAGTCTCCCCCCCCCCCCCTGCGAGGCATGTAGGGGCGCCGACTGCTCAGTCACGACTCACAACGCATTATGCCGCCATCGGAAGGTATCTCGTCCCCTCGGAAGTCTCCCTCCCCTGCGCGGCATGCAGGGGCGCCGACTGCACAGTCACGACTCACAACGCATTATGCCGCCATCGGAAGGTATCTCGTCCCCTCGGAAGTCTCCCCCCCCCCCCCCTGCGAGGCATTTAGGGGCGCCGACTACACAGTCACGACTCACAACGCATTATCCCGCCATCGGAAGGTATCTCGTCCCCTCGGAAGTAAGGTACGCAGCCCCCCCCCCCTGCGAGGCATGTAGGGGCGCCGACTGCACAGTCACGACTCACAACGCATTATGCCGCCATCGGAAGGTATCTCGTCCCCTCGGAAGTCTCCCCCCCCCCCCTGCGCGGCATGCAGGGGCGCCGACTACACAGTCACGACTCACAACGCATTATGCCGCCATCGGAAGGTATCTCGTCCCCTCGGAAGTCTGGGTGGATCTGCCCCCCCCTGCGAGGCATGTAGGGGCGCCGACTGCACAGTCACGACTCACAACGCATTATCCCGCCATCGGAAGGTATCTCGTCCCCTCGGAAGTCTCCCCCCCCCCCCCTGCGCGGCATGCAGGGGCGCCGACTACACAGTCACGACTCACAACGCATTATGCCGCCATCAGAAGGTATCTCGTCCCCTCGGAAGTCTCCCCCCCTGCGCGGCATGCAGGGGCGCCGACTACACAGTCACGACTCACAACGCATTATGCCGCCATCAGAAGGTATCTCGTCCCCTCGGAAGTCTCCCCCCCCCCTGCGCGGGATGCAGGGGCGCCGACTACACAGTCACGACTCACAACGCATTATGCCGCCATCAGAAGGTATCTCGTCCCCTCGGAAGTCTCCCCCCCCCCCCCTGCGCGGCATGCAGGGGCGCCGACTACACAGTCACGACTCACAACGCATTATGCCGCCATCGGAAGGTATCTCGTCCCCTCGGAAGTCTCCCCCCCCCCCCCCTGCGCGGCATGCAGGGGCGCCGACTACACAGTCACGACTCACAACGCATTATCCCGCCATCAGAAGGTATCTCGTCCCCTCGGAAGTAAGGGTGGATCTGTTCAGATAAAAGTTAGTGGGGCAAACTATCACATTGCCTGGTTGTTTTGCATGTTTGAAGTGAACAATGGTTATTTTAACGCCAGGGACCGTTCAAATCTGAGAAAAGTTGGTGGGGCAAAGCGGGAAGTTGCTGGGGCCCCACCATTTGAATAGGAAACTCTACCCGCCCTCGCAAGACATTTTGCCGCCCTCGAAAGGTATCATGCCGTCCTTAGAAGGCATCATGCCGTCCTCGGAAGGCATCTTTCCGCCCTCACAGCGCATTATGCCACCCTCAGAAAGCATCATGATTCATGGCGCCCTCGGAAGACATGTTGCCGCCTTCGTTAGGCATTTTGCCACCCTCAGAGCGCATTATACCGGCCTCGGAAGGCCTCGGAAGACATCTTGCCATCCTCGGAAGGCATCATGCCGCCCTTGGAAGACATCTGGCAGCCCTGGGAAGGCATTTTCACGCCCTCAGAGCGCATTATGCCGCCCATGTAAGGCATCATGCCGCCCTCGGAATATATCTTGCCGTCCTTGGAAAGCATCTTGCCGCCCTCAGAGTGCATTATGCCGCCCACAGAAGACGTCTTGTCGTCCTCGGAAGGCCTCGGAAGACGTCTAGCCGCCCTCGGCAGGCATCATGCCGCCCTCAGAAGACATCTTGCCGCTCTCGGAAAGCATTTTGCCGCCCTCAGAGCGCATTTTGCCGCCCTCAGAAGACGTCTTGCCGCCCTCCAAAGGTATTATGCCGCCCTCAGAGTGCATTATGCCGCCCTTTGAAGGTGCCATGCCGCCCTCGGAAGACATCTTACCGCCCTCAGAAATAATTTTGCCGCACTCAGAGTGCATTATACCGCCCTTGGAAGGCATCATGCCCCCCTCCTCGGAAGACATATTGCCGCCCTCGGAAAGCATTTTGCCGCCCTCAGAACGCATTATACCGCCCTTGGAAGGCATCATGCCGCCATCGGAAGGCATTTTGCCGCCATCAGACGACGTCTTGCCGCCCTCGGAAGGCATTCTGACGCCCTTATAACGTATTATGCCACCCTTAGAAGGCACCATGTCGCCCTCGGAAGACACCTTGCCGCCCTCGGAAGCATCTTGTCGCCATCGCAACTGTATTAAATGGGCGCTACATTTTGGAAGAGGCCCATGAGCTTGGGCCAGTGGTGTGCGCATACATTCACAAAGGAGCAGGTCATTGCCTTGAGGGCCGCCACCCAATCGACAGGGGCGCCACCAATATTGGCGAACATTTTGCAGGGGAGGGGGGGGGGGGGGCGCCTCTCCTTCCTCACGTGCTCGTCGTACTTTTAACATTTTGTGGGGCGCCATCACTAGCCGGAGGGGTGCCGTCACTAGCCGGAGGGGTGCTGTCACTGGCCGGAGGGGCGCTGTCACTGGCCGGGAGGCGCCGTCACTATCCGGAAGGGCGCCGTCACTCGCTGGAGGGGCGTGGTCACTGGCCGGAGGGTCGCCGTCACTGGCCGGAGGGGCGCCTCACTGGCCGGAGGAGCGCCGTCACTAGCCGGAGGGGCGCCGTGACTGGCCTGAGGGGCACCATCACTATCCGGAGGGGCGTGTTCACTGACCGGTTGGGGGTGGGGGGGTGGGGGGGGGGGGTGAACACCGTCACTGGTCGGAGAGGGCAGTCACTAGTTAGAGGGCGCCGTCACTCGCCGCCCCCCCTTGACTACGTGCCTGATTGTGTTTAATGCTATGTTCTGCAGTCTTCTCCCAGCCAATTATGATCTCAGTAGATAAGCAGGTAATAGGTATGATTGCCTAAGTCAGGCATCATGAATGCTCTGTTGGCAGAGTTTCATGAACTACAATTTACCAACAGAGCCTGCCTTGGTAGTTGTTAGCACCTACTTCCTACAATATGTAATTCAGAATATTTTCCAATCAGTTTAAATCGATGATTCATTTGGTGATTCTTTGGTGATTCTACGCAGCGCAATGATTCGATTCCTCACTCACATTGATGCTTGCGTAAAAGGAATCGATTCATCTGTGATTCTTCGTGAAACGATGTGATTCTTGAATCGTTAATCGATTCACCATGAATCGTTTACAAGTCTGAAAATAACCCCTAAAACATGTGTCGCATGACTTTCGTAGACCTATTGCTAGTGACCTTTTGTGACCCGACCTTGACCTTGACATCGTCATTTAACATCGTCAAATCACAAAACAGATGTCATATTCGATCTCAGCATATCAATTTACCCCATAGTACCAAATTTGGCAAAGCTGGCCCCGCCGTTGAATTCAGTCCGGTTTTTCCTGGTGTCTGCCAGTGCCTGCCAGTCCCTGGCATAGTGCCTGGCAAGAACATGCTGTGCAAAACTTGTCTCTCTATCTTGCATGCTGTTACCGTAATTGTATTGTCTTAGGTGCACCGTTTTACATAGCATTACCTCTGATTATAGTGGCGATCGTTTTATCGATATCGAAAAAAAGCAAAAAGAATATAAGTGCAAATTTAACTAAAATTCACATCTGGAGCCCCTCCAGATGTGAATTTTATCGTATCCAACTACCAAACTAATAGCTACTAACCGTGCGACAACAAATCTTTTTGACATTCCAAAACAGTAGGCACACTCCGTCTAAAGTTTAAATAAAGGTTCCCGTGTATTACAATCAGCAAGTGTTCCCGCACCGGGAATCGAACCCGGGCCTCACGGGTGAGAGCCGTGTATCCTAGCCACTAGACCATGCGGGAGATGAAGCATTTAAGGGTACGCAAGCCTAATTATTCGAGCTGTGCACATAACAATACTACACGGCTCATCATCTTCGTTTCCCGCTGGACCAGGGCCTATTTTAAAGGAAAACCACTAGGGAGAAAAAAGGTACCCCCATTTTTTCCTTCGGGGATTTGGGCCGGTCACCTTATTTTGGTATTCGAGGTTAAGAAATTCACTTTTCGAATAACAAAAAAATGATTGTGTGAACATTTTTCCGAGGGAAAAATGGGGTAAAAAACCCCCAAAATCACACATACGAGATAGCCATTTGGAAGCAAATGTCATCTCCTTTCTTTTGACGTTTTGTATTTGCAATTTGCTTTGAAATTCTATTGTTTACGATTTTTCAAACATTTATTGTTTTCCACCAAAAATGGCATGACATGACGTCATTAAAACGTTATTATCTCCCAAATGCTACATAAATTGCATTGCAATTTGATGAGAAGACGTACAATTGATGCAGTATAACGTACTGAAAGTTTCGCGTTGATATCTATCACAGTTTTAACGTTATTGATAAAATCTGGGAGGGGGCAGATTCTGCCCCCCCCCCTAGCGGGGCGCGTGTCACCGGGGCTGCTTGAATTGCATCAGGTGCTCTGTTTTGTCTATCATTAAAAGCAAGGGATACATGCAAACTTCAAATTCAATCACATTGAGAGGAAGAACACAAGCTTCCGTTTTCATGAAGTCTTCTCCTAAGATCATTGTTTTTCACGTTTAGTGCAGGGCACGCGCAGGGAGGGGGATACTTGTATTGCATCCCCTCAGATTCCTGTGGGGGGGGGGGGGATTTTCCCCTGATGTCCGCCCCCTGATCCGCCTGTGCGGGCGGATACCCACCCCCTTAGGTTATTTTTGGAAATAGCGGGAAACGACGCCATTTCGCGCCGCCATTTTTGGTACAACTGCTTGCCTATCAATTGCCCAAATCCTGTTAATTTATTTACCTCGGGTCTCCTCAGGTCACGTCACTAAGTCAAGTCTAGTGATCCCACCTTCAAAAAATGCAAGGTCGTGCCGCAGCCACATTGTTTGACCGATCAGTTAGATACTCACAGGATTTAATCAGGTCATAAACACCTACAATTCTGCTATTTCGGATGATTTTTATATCGGTGACCTAAGGTGAAGTCTATTTTTTGACCTCCCAATTATAAGTCATTGGGTAAACATGAAAATGTATATAAATCCACAGGAAATAGTTACATTTTCCCAATTTTCACCAGAGTCTCGCATCTTTTGTAAAATATAAAGATCCAGTGGCGGATCTACGGTTGGGTAAAATGGGCAATTGCCCCCGCCCCCAAACCACCTGAAATCGGCGCAAGATTGACACATTTCCTGATATAGAAAAACATCAAAGCAACTTTTACTAAGGAAAGTTAGCTTCAAATCAGCTATCAATGCATAAGAAAGTCAAATCCGATGCGTTTTCAGAATTGTGAGACTTTTTGGAATTTTGCCCCCCAACCACCCGTTCTGGATCCGCCAATGCAAAGATCCATGTGGTATTTTTATCCTGTGACCTCCATGAGGCAAAAACTATTTACCCTGAGGTCATTCGTCATTTTTTTCCATAACTTTTTTACCGAACCAATAAGGCGCCGTAGTTGGCGCTGAACGAGCGAACGCAAAGGAAATGTATGGTGAATTTCAACTCGATCAGGGAAGTGGTTTCTGAGATACAAATACGTGGCGCACACGTGCGCAGGTGCAGAAGCACCTCATCTCTGACTTGTGGGAAAGTGGCGGCTGAGAGATCCCCAACCACTAGAGCTGGAGATCTCTTTTTTAGTCTGGGGGTCCAGTCTGGAGGTGGCCCACCAGCCACAGGGCCCCCGAAAATCGCAATACAAGGCGCCCCCGGGGTAGTGGCAAAACCAACGTTTTTGAGCGAGGGGGGGGGGGGGGGGGGGGAGGTGGCGTCAGCGAGAAGTTGTTGAGCGGGAGGAAGTAAAGAGATTTTCAAGTCGTGATTTTTGGGAGGGGCAAAAACATACATTTGCATAACGATTTGATTTTTCGTTTGGGGAGGGCAATTGCCCATTTTGCCCAACAGTAGAAGACCTTGGTGGACCCAGCAAGGCCCCTCAGACCGGCGGCGAGCTCTGTCAGGTCGAACGATGATCCTCTCAAAGACGCTGAGGAGGCCTTAATTCTTACCGAATTAAGGCCCTCCCAGGCCGACATAGAGCCCATTCAGATTGAGAGGGCCCACTCAGATTGGCATAGGGCCATCTCAACCCGGAATTAAGCATGATCAAGTCTTAAAAATACGTTTCAGACCAGACCAGGGACCCTCAGGCCGAAATACGCTCGGGTCCTCAGACCCTCGGACAGTTCTCTTTCAGGCCGACCAAGGGCTCTCTCAAGCCGACCGAGAGCCCCCTAAAGTCGACCGAGGACTCTCAGGCCGACCGAGGGCCCTGCCAAGCCGATTGAGGGTTCCGTCAAGCCGACGTACGCCCCTCGGGCCAAACAAGGGTTCTCAAGTTGACTGAGAACCCCTAAGGCCGACCGGGCCCACTCAGGCCAACCAAGGGCTCCAAGCTGACCAAATTCCCCATCAAGCCGACCGAGGGACATCTCAGGCCGAGCGAGGACCCCTCAGAACGATCAAAAGCCTGTCAGGTAGAACGAGGGTCCCTCAGGCCGGCCGAGAGCCATCTCAGGAAGCCCGAGGTTCCCGCAGGCCCACCGAGGACTCTTTGAAGCTGACTGAACGCCTCCAAGAAAGACTGAGGGCCTCCTTAGACCGAATGAGGTCTTGGGCTCTTCTGGCTAACCGAGGGTCCCTCAAGCCGACTTGAGGGCCCCTCAGGCATCAAGCCGACTGAGGGCCATCTCATGCCGACCGAGGGCTTCTCAGGCTGACTATGGGCCCCCTCTCACTGACTGAGGGCCTCCACAAGCCTAAGGAGGGACATCTAAGGTCAACCGAGGGCCCTTCAGGCGGAACGATGGTCCCTTAACCCTCGCCCTACGGGAGCTTTTTTCACCTTCGCCCTACGTGGGGGGGGGGGGGGCCTGACAGGCCCCCCTGTTAACTTCCAAACCAAGCAACTTAAAACAATGCGGTAAGAACCAGCACGTTGCCTATCATGAGATGAATCTAACAGTATGCGATTTTTAGGTTTCAGGTCAACGGGTAACCTTCCAGGTCAAGTGAATGACCTCGGATTTACCACGTCCAGAACAGCGATTTTGCTCTTCAGAAAACCTAAAAATTAGAAATTGGTAAATGTAAATATAAAAAGGCATGTTCCTAGACCAGTTTTGGCTCATAAATACAAAAAAAGGTAATTATATGTTCGTATCTTGTCAAAAAAGTAAAAAAATATTATTAACAAAAATGACGTCATCAGTTTCTTACACTTAGAGAGCCATCACTCAGTCAAAAATGAAGATATTGCTTTGAAATTTGGTATGGGTATTCTCAATGTTCATTTTTTTTAGGGGTCAAAAACCCAAAATTTTGAAAATCCGAGATTGCCATTTTAAAGAGAATGGCATTTTATATCTTTGGTGAATTGCGTTTGCAATTTTCTTTAAAACTCTTTTTTCTACGATTTTTCAATATTTCTCATTTTTTACCAACATGACGTCATCAAAACATGGTTTTCTCCCAAACTACTGAACCAATTAAAAAAAATTACAGCCTACGTATAATTGTTGTAAACTCAGCTACCAAAAATTTCAGCGAGATGCACGGCATATGTAAAAAGTTATTCAAGAAAAACCTCAGGGGAGGCGGGGGGGGGGGGGGGGGGGGGGGGAGGGGGCTGTCAGCCCCCCCGTAGGGCGAGGGTTAAGCAGACTGAGGGCCCCTTCAAGCCAACCAAGTGCCCCCTCAGACCGACAGAGAGCCATATCAGTCCGACCAAGGGCCCCTCGGGCCGACTGTGAGACCCCAGGCCGGCTCTGGGCCCTCTCAGGCCGGCCAAGGGCCAACGCAGAACGACTGAGGGCCTCTGGCCAACCAAGGCCCCAACAGGTCGTTTTTAAGTCAGCATGGATCACCCATGTCGAGTTCAAGACGGCTAACTCGGTTTATAAGCTCCCATTTTGGTATGTGTAGGGCCATTCTGACCTAGGACTGTCCGCTTTCTTCTGCTCAAGAGGACCCACACCCAGTTTTCGTTTTCGTATTTGACCCCTTGACCCCCCCCCCCAGTTTTCAACATCCGGGAAGCCCAGGGGGATCGGGACCCCCGACCCCTCCCCCCCCCCCCAGACCCTGCTAACCACACACCAAATTTGAGCACAATCGGCTCAGCAGTTGCCCCCACCCACTCCAAATTGTGTGGCGACGTTCTTGATCCAACAACCCCCGATTTCCCCCACTCTGCCGCTAATGAGCAATTGTTCAAAGGATATTGAAATTCAAGATATTCTGGAAATAATTTAAAGATACTTATTTTGGCTGGGAAATACTAAAACTTAGGACTATCATGACATTTGCATTGGATTTGTATACATTTATCACCAGGTAAACATATTTTATATTAAATGAATACCCTTTATATTGGTTAGTGCTTGTGCGAGGAACATATTGTATAGGCAAATTATAATTAGTTTTATCATTTATGACCTCTTCCTCGAAATTAAAATATAATAGTACCAAAAAACGTTATATTAATATTTCGATCACAGATCTTCATCAGAAATTATACATTACCAAAACGACAATAATCAGAATACAAGTTTCGACTGCATATTGTTTCCCGCGTTTTTATACACATTTTCGCGCGACATTTCTCGCGATCTTTATTCATACGGGCACAACCTTCTAGAGGATACATCAACTTCGGTCTGCATAAATAGTCGACATCATCTCGCATATATATCACAGCATCACCTATTAACAAACAAACATTCAAGCCCATATCTAACAACATGCATAAATATACAATAAAACGAGAAAAAAATACAATGTTGCCAAACCTAAAAAGATGTATCTACACGAACAATGCCATCGCAAAAGGGGCGGAAGTGTTGAATTTTACATGATTGGCCACGATGACACATTGGAGTTCAGCTTTGGTTGTTCCTTTCTAATCAAAATAGACTCTGCGATTTTTCGGTCCGGGTGGTCCTTAGCTCTGTAAAGCACTTGAACTTGAATGGGTGTAGGGGTGTGCCCCGCTTCAGGATGAGCCATCTTGAAATGGTCCCCCATCGGTGTATCATCCTTCCTGCCTACCATGTCTCGGACATGTTCATTAAATCTTAGTCTCAGCGGGCGTTTGGTTTCTCCTATATAATTTGCGTCACAGAGCTTGCACCTAAGCTTATACACAACATTTTTCTGTGTGCACTGTCCTCTAAACCCACTCTTGCATAAATTACATCTATTTCCCCCCGGGCAGCGAGGCGGCGTGAAAGCTGAGCGCACTAACTGACTTTTCAACTTATTCTCGTTTCTCCAAGCTAGCCTAACGTTTAAGCCCGATCTTTTCACCACCTTCTTTACTTTGCAAAGCAAATTTTCGTCAATATATGGTAGCGTTAAGTACCCATCCTCCCCCGCTGTCCGTTTCCGCCTGTGTCTAGCGCTTCTGGACAGGCGAACCTCCCTGAAGAGCCTTTTCAGTAGTTTCAGTGAATACCCATTCCCTAAAAGTAAGGTGTGAATTTTATCTACGCTACCATCCTCTTTCTCTTTGCTAGATGAATTGTTCAAGGCTCTATGAAACATATTCCTGATCATATTGTGCTTAGTAGCTGTAGGGTGAGCTGATGAAGCATGCAAGACGATCCCTGAGTTTGTCGGCTTAATGTAGAGCTCCGTCTCCAGTTTACGCTGTCCTGTCACGGAAGTAGTGATTGTTACACAAGTGTCCAAGAAAGGGACCCCTTTGTCTCTTGTTGAGTGATCCAGTGTGAATTCCAGGTTCGGGTGTGAGCTGTTGAGATACTGAAGGAACTCTAACAGTGCCTGCTCCCCATGTGTCCAAATCCCCGCATAGTCGTCTATGTATCTGACTAAAAAGTCCGGTTTGTGAACTGCGTTCGCCAAAGCCTGCTGCTCAAACCTATCCAAGAAAATGATCGCTAAAGGAGGAGCGCAAGGGTTACCCATAGCGATGCCCTGTTTCTGCCTGTAGAAGTCATCTCCAAACGAGAAGACGTTATTGCGAAGACACTGTTCTAATAGAGTACAAATATCCTCATAGCTGAGCCCAAACGTCTCAATGCCCTGGCCATGAGTCTCGAGTTTCTCCTTGGCGGCATCTATCGCTTCTGCTACTGGTATGCTACCATATAAATTGACCACATCTATACTGAAAAAGATGGCCCCTTCGGGTAGTGGCTTAGATCTACTGTGGTCCGCTGCTCGTGAGAGGAAATCCTTAGTGTCCCAGAGGTGGGTGGGGATGAATGCCAAGAGCTGCTTAAGTATCGTTTCAAGAAGGCAAGCTGTCTTTTCCGTGGGTCCCCCCGAGCCTGAAACGACAGGACGCAAAGGAACAGCAGGCTTGTGGTCTTTAGGTAAACCGTAAAAAACGGGTGTCCTGCTGTGCCTAGGCGTCAGTTCCTCCACAACTTTATCTGGAAGTTTGTTCCTGGTTACAGATTTAAACACTTGTTTAGTTTTAGCCTCTACTTTTGGGACGGGATTTTTCTGGAGTTTCTCATACTTTTGGGGATCATTCAAAATAGCCTCTACTTTGTCCTTATAGTCATCCTTGTCGATCTCTTGAAACGATACTTAAGCAGCTTTTGGCATTCATCCCCACCCACCTCTGGGACACTAAGGATTTCCTCTCACGAGCAGCGGACCACAGTAGATCTAAGCCACTACCCGAAGGGGCCATCTTTTTCAGTATAGATGTGGTCAATTTATATGGTAGCATACCAGTAGCAGAAGCGATAGATGCCGCCAAGGAGAAACTCGAGACTCATGGCCAGGACATTGAGACGTTTGGGCTCAGCTATGAGGATATTTGTACTCTATTAGAACAGTGTCTTCGCAATAACGTCTTCTCGTTTGGAGATGACTTCTACAGGCAGAAACAGGGCATCGCTATGGGTAACCCTTGCGCTCCTCCTTTAGCGATCATTTTCTTGGATAGGTTTGAGCAGCAGGCTTTGGCGAACGCAGTTCACAAACCGGACTTTTTAGTCAGATACATAGACGACTATGCGGGGATTTGGACACATGGGGAGCAGGCACTGTTAGAGTTCCTTCAGTATCTCAACAGCTCACACCCGAACCTGGAATTCACACTGGATCACTCAACAAGAGACAAAGGGGTCCCTTTCTTGGACACTTGTGTAACAATCACTACTTCCGTGACAGGACAGCGTAAACTGGAGACGGAGCTCTACATTAAGCCGACAAACTCAGGGATCGTCTTGCATGCTTCATCAGCTCACCCTACAGCTACCAAGCACAATATGATCAGGAATATGTTTCATAGAGCCTTGAACAATTCATCTAGCAAAGAAAAAGAGGATGGTAGCGTAGATAAAATTCACACCTTACTTTTAGGGAATGGGTATTCACTGAAACTACTGAAAAGGCTCTTCAGGGAGGTTCGCCTGTCCAGAGGCGCTAGACACAGGCGGAAACGGACAGCGGGGGAGGATGGGTACTTAATGCTACCATATATTGACGAAAATTTGCTTTGCAAAGTAAAGAAGGTGGTGAAAAGATCGGGCTTAAACGTTAGGCTAGCTTGGAGAAACGAGAATAAGTTGAAAAGTCAGTTAGTGCGCCCAGCTTTCACGCCGCCTCGCTGCCCGGGGGAAAATAGATGTAATTTATGCAAGAGTGGGTTTAGAGGACAGTTCACACAGAAAAATGTTGTGTATAAGCTTAGGTGCAAGCTCTGTGACGCAAATTATATAGGAGAAACCAAACGCCCGCTGAGACTAAGATTTAATGAACATGTCCGAGACATGGTAGGCAGGAAGGATGATACACCGATGGGGGACCATTTCAAGATGGCTCATCCTGAAGCGGGGCACACCCCTACACCCATTCAAGTTCAAGTGCTTTACAGAGCTAAGGACCACCCGGACCGAAAAATCGCAGAGTCTATTTTGATTAGAAAGGAACAACCAAAGCTGAACTCCAATGTGTCATCGTGGCCAATCATGTAAAATTCAACACTTCCGCCCCTTTTGCGATGGCATTGTTCGTGTAGATACATCTTTTTAGGTTTGGCAACATTGTATTTTTTTTCTCGTTTTATTGTATATTTATGCATGTTGTTAGATATGGGCTTGAATGTTTGTTTGTTAATAGGTGATGCTGTGATATATATGCGAGATGATGTCGATTATTTATGCAGACCGAAGTTGATGTATCCTCTAGAAGGTTGTGCCCGTATGAATAAAGATCGCGAGAAATGTCGCGCGAAAATGTGTAAAAAAACGCGGGAAACAATATGCAGTCGAAACTTGTATTCTGATTATTGTCGTTTTGGTAATGTATAATTTCTGATGAAGATCTGTGATCGAAATATTAATATAACGTTTTTTGGTACTATTATATTTTAATTTCGAGGAAGAGGTCATAAATGATAAAACTAATTATAATTAAATGAATACCTATCAAGCGAAAAATGACATGGTAATACTGCAATCAGGGTGGGCAACATTCCTTGACTGGGGGGGGGGGGGGGGGGTGGCAAAACGGTTCACTGGGGGCATTTGCCCCCCAGTTAACATGTTAAAATAGGCCCTGCGCTGGACAGTTGCCATCCTGGATCTATTTTTGCAGCGCTTTGAGTTGCTTTCGCCCTGCTTCGTTCACTTTAAAATAGTTTACAGCTTATGCTGTCGAGCATTAATGGTATGCGTCACAGCATATTGTTTACTCTTGCATTGTATTCCATTATGTCACAATGCCTTACAATTCAATCAAGGCCACTGGCAGAGATACTCAATGCACATTGAACTCATACGCATGTGGAAAGCAATATACAGTGCTTACTCTCCTTCATCACGTTTTATTCAGCACCCAAAAGCGAGTAATTATTGGTAATGAAATACTGTCAAGTGTTTCAGCAACGAATAATTCCTCATCGAATAACAGCAGCAATTTCATACAAATGGCAGGTTCCGGTATACTTGAACTTTTGGGTGTTACAAACATAATAGTGTTCCCGCACCGGGTATCGAACCCGGCCTCAAGGGTGAGAGCCGTGTATCCTAGCCACTAGACCATGCGGGAGGTGGCTGATTCACAATGCCTCAGTATTGGACCTTTGCAGTCTAACTGCCGGGCTCCACTGCGCGTTTTTGCAATTTATCGCTTCGCTTTTACGTTTTATCAGGTCGACTTTGCGTTTTCTCACGTTCATAAAAATGTTAACTACGTGTTAATATACAGTGCAGGCTCCACTGACTGAAATGAGAAAGTGAATAAATGAAAAAGTACGTAATCGGTACGGTAAACCTCAGAATCGAAACGAAAAAGTGAAAAAGTGTAACCAGATAACGTCTAATCAACACGCAAAAACGAAAAAATGAGAAAGATAAAAACGAGAAAATGTTTGATCAGTTGAAAGTTTTTGCACTTTTGAAGTTCGCTGTGCTCATCATGCCACCTTGCAAGTGATTTGTGGCTGTGTTTCAAGCGAATATTTGCAAAGACGCGATTTGCCGTATTTAAACTACTCCTGCCACCTTGCGTTTGAAAAGAAAGCTGAGCTTCTTCACTCGCCGTTGCGTAATGTAAACAAAACATTCCGATGGCCATCTTTGCGTGTGTCGGGCGGTTGGTTCCGTTGTGGCAGTGTCAAGCGGTTTCAACTTGTGTGTTTCAAGCGGCTTCAACTTGATTTCATGAATGTTAGGAGTTCAAGTCACAAGTGAGAGGAAGCTGGGGAATTTTAAAGTGATCTGTGTTTCCCTAATATCCATTCAATGAGCTGCGGAGAGGCAAGAGGTTGCTTGTGAATGAACAAATTGAAGCCCGCGGTTTAGCCAGCGTGCAAACTGAAAATCATCAGTGGAGTCGCTTTGACTCGCTTACGATGCATACCTACATATTCGTATGATTGTTGGAATCTAACCGAGCTCTGCCGTACACACAACAGGTATTTACCATGCTCATATATTTATACGTACCTATTCACTCAAGCTTTGTGCGCAGAGGAACAACGATTGTTGACGTTTTGTATGCAAGTTTTTCCTGGGAAATTACATTCGTTTGTGCTTCGCCTCGTCTTTTATTAGAGAAAAATTTGATACGGCGAAAGAGCCGCCTGACAGGGTTTGGAACCCGTAATCTTCGGATAATTATACCATTTTGATCAGCGCCTATAACCTCTCGGCCACCGTTGCGATAGGTACCGGCGTGGGAAATAAGCAGTATAGTTGAGGAAGGGTGAGAAAAAGGTCGAAATTACAATGTAGTGGGGGTTTGATGGAAGATAACTTTATCTTGGATTACAATATCGCGGCGAAACAAAAATATTGTGATAATCCGATTGTGTCGCAGTTCCATCCGTCTCGGAAGTTCCCTAACGAAGTGTGTCACGTGAAACATGTGTTAATGCTTGAGGAAACGATAAAGTGCAAAAGCTAGAAAGTGAAAAAACGTAAAAGCGACACGATAAAACGATAAAGCGAAAAAACGCATCACGAAAAAGTGCGCAAAAACGCGCACCTTCAATGGCAGAGTCGGACATGTCTCGTGTCACGGGCAGTTCAGTGATCGGACCCTCCCAGTTTATCATATCAGGGTAAACATCGGCTTCCCAGTTCAGCTGTGGAATCCTGCACCTACTCAGGGGATGATGGCGTTGTCTTCTAGCCGCCAGAATCACATCGGCCGCCTTCCCCCGAACCTCTCCGTCGCCACCAGCACCATCGCCACCATCAGAGTGCGCAAAGTAGGCGTTTGTCTATACGACCTCCTTAGTCACCTCCTGCATGATAATTGTGCAGGGCGGTCGATGTGTTTTTGGCGGCTAGGAGAGAACCCCATCATTCACTGAGGAGGTTCAGGGTTCCACAGCTGAACTGGGAAGCCGATGTTTACCCTGATATGATAAACTGGGAGGGTCCGATCACTGAACCGCCCGTGACACGAGACATGTCCGACTCTGCCATTGAAGGTGCGCGTGACCGGCCACTTGACCTGCCTAAGTTCCCGTGTGTCACTCACAAAGTGTCGAGAGGCGCGTCAAACAAGTGTCGGATGCGTCACGATCAGAGAATGATCAGGAGAGGCGACATGCCCTGATCGTGTCACGGCAGGCGACGACGGCTGCGAGGAAAAAGTTTGTTATCAAGGCAGACTTCCACCTCTGAGTCTACTTTCATGTATGACTACTAAGTGTGTCGGGTCGTGCAGCTTCTAACCCGCACTGAGTGCAGTTTGCGCTGGCAGTACCTAGTACGTTCGAAGTGCCGTAAATATTGTAGACTGCAACCATGACTGCGACCTTCCATTGTTGTCGCTGCTGTTTTGGAGCGTAGGTCTATGTACTGTGAAGAAGATCATGGTTAAAGGAAATACCATGATAAGATAAAATGCCATGAAATACGAAAGGAAAAAAACCTGGGAACATTTTTTCCCAACACCATTTGATTATATTTTTAAATACAATATATTTTTATATTGTCAAAAATGGCCATACATCATGCCGATTCAGGACGGAAGGTCGAAAATTATTCATCTTATCAAAACGATATACATACTCTCTGAGTCAGAGTCCTGACGTCACGCGAATGAGAAGAAAAAATGGCCAGCCAATCAGATTCGGAAGTAGTCGCGTAAGGATAGACTCGCATTAGAGAAGTGCCAACCGGCGGCCGGCGGTTCGCTTGCTAGCAGCAGCTGCAAGCTGATTGGCTGATGGTATAGCCTCTCCCCGGGCTACCGACAGCACCGCATTCTTTCGCCAAAAAATCAAATACATTCGGCTGGAGAGTCTTTTCAGTCAAGATAACTTGCAGATAGGGGTTTCCCAACACGGGCTACACAACTGCTATCTCAGTTCAAAACCCATGTTGAAGGTGAACTATTTACTTTACCGCTCTCTATCCTGTCGTATACATACGAGTATATGTATATGATTGTCCCCAGGTCAGTTATTTTGTCGTTCTGAGCACAGACTGACGACCATGCTAACCGTCAACAACGTTCATACTGAGAACCAGGTTCGTTCCTCCCTCCTGAACTTTTCAAACAAACGCAAAATATGAACCAGCCTGATTTAAACTTGTGTTGTTACGAGAACAGCGTTCAGATCAGTTCGAATAAGATCAATTTTGAATTACATGACAACTGTCAATTGGACGTGTAATTTGTATGCAATGGCAGGTAATATCAATACGAAATACCTGGATGTAGACCGGACTCGGACAAACCCGAAACGTGAGACCCGGCGAAGTCACTCCTATTTTACAAAATGATGAATGCAATTATAACATTGGACACAGCCTTGGCCTATATTCTAATATAGACTTGGTCCATATTTTAATGGGTCCGGATCTGTGAGTCCAGTCACGGCTACCATTGCCATGGAACCACCTAAAATAATCGTCATAGCTTGCGCGCCGCGCGCCCGGCCGTCCGGCCGCCGACGCAGCGAGCCGCGTGGTGCTAGCGGCCTGCCGCCACAGGCTTAAATAAAGCGCGGCGCGTAGAGACTGCAACGCCGGGAGCAGCCGACATGGGTTCACTCCAGCTCGATGCGCTTATCTAAAGCAGTCACAGATCGGAATGACATTTTGCATGTGGTCTTCCAAATGTATAAGGCCACTTTTCCACCTGTTGTACATTGCACTTACTTAAAAGGTGATTTTTCACTCCCCCTTAGACTGCATGCATTATATCGCTCGGTGGCCATGCTGCCCGCTGTGCGCCATCCTGGATCTATTCTTACATGTCTCATGGAAGCTTTTGCCACAGCCTTTATTTACCTCCTTCATTTCCGTTGAAATCGCCTCCATGCTAGACTATCCCGTCGAACAGGAAGGTACAATATACCATTATACCCGGCACAATATACCATTCGCCATTGCACTACTCCGTTTTCTATACTATCAAGCAATGCGTCAGCCGTCACAAATCAATCAGAGCTACGGGCAATGACTTTAAAGGCAAGTGAAGTCGTCATCGTGTAGCAAGAATTAGAAGACGTGTTCCATACTTATTCACCACCAGCACCTATCCATACCCAAAATGGCCGGGCGATAGCCATGCATTAATGCAATGTTACAAATGCGAGAATTGAGCGGTGAATTTACTCCAGGAATCACAGCGCCAATTGCATATAACTTACAGGTCCTGTTATGCTTGTGTGTTTCTGGTTTATTGCGTGTCCTTCAGAAGTGTTTCGAACATAACATATTCCCGCACCGGGAATCGAACCCGGGCCTCACGGGTGAGAGCCGTGTATCCTAGCCACTAGACCATGCGGGAGGTGGAGGTAGCTCAAAGCCTGAGTATTGGACCTGTGCACATACTGCAAAGCCCAGCAGCCACTCTACTCGCTGGAAAACTGCCAGCCTGGATCTATTTTTGCAGCGCTCTGGCCAGGCACGTAGCCAAGGGGAGGGGGCGAGGTCGGCTTCCCCCCCTTGGAGGGTGGGAGGGCCTTTTTCGGCGCGCTGCGCGCGCCGAAAAGGGCCGACGAAACCGCGCGAAGCGCGGTATCATGGGTTCTTAACCACGCACAGCGTGGTGTTTAGAGAGTTTAGAGCACTTTAGGGTCACCAGGGCCCTCTCTGAAAGACCAGACGGCCCCCTGGACGTTCAAAAGAGCCCTGTGCATGTCAGCGGGGCCCCTGGCCAGACCGAAAGGGCCCCTGAGCGGGTCAGAGGGCCCCCTAAACACGTCGAATGGGCCCCTAGCCAGCACAGAGGGGCTCCCGACCAGGTCGAGAGGCCACTGAGCATATCGGCAGGGCGACAAAGCAGCCAGCGCAGTCCCTTTCCAGGTCATACGGGCCCCTGAGTAGGTTGGAGGCCCCCTGGACAGACCAGAGGGCCCCTGGGAAGTTAAAAAGGCCCCTGTGCAGGTCAGAGGGGCCCCTGATCATACCGAAAAGGCCCATAGGTGGGTCAGAATGGCCCCCCAACATGCCGAATGGGCCCCTAGACAGCACGGAGGGACCCCAGGGCAGGTCGGAGGGCCCTCAGAACATGTCGCAAGGCGACAAAGCAGCCAGCGCAGTCCTTTGCCAGGTTGGAATGGCCACTTAGAAGGCTAGAGGGCCCCTGGGGAGACCAGAGGGCTCCTGGAAAGTTCAAAGGGCCCCTGTGCAGATCGGAGGGCCTCTGATCAGCCCAAAAGGACCCCTGGACGGGTAAGAAGGGCCTCTGAACATGCCGAATTAGCCCCTAGCCGGACTGGAGGGTCACCTGGGCAGGTCGAAGGGGCCCCTGAGCATGTCAGCGACAAAGCAGCCAGTGCAGTCCTTGGCCAGGTCGTAAGGACCTCTGGACAGGCCGAATGTGCTCTTGACACACAAGAGGGGCTTCTTGGAAGGTCAGAGGAATTTCCGGTCAGACCGGAAGGGCCAAAAGCACGTAGAGATCGCAGATGAAGATTAAATAACAAGAAGACTTACTCCACAATACAAATATTAAAATCGGATCTTTCGGGTATATTGTAACACCCTTCGTCAGGGTGTTACAATATACCCGAAAGCTCCGATTTTAATTTGTCTTCTAGAGTAAGCCCTCTTTGTATTTAATATAAATCACGCACTCCACATCATGTCTTTTCGCGGATCACAGATGAGTCCCTGAACAGGTCGGAAGGGCGTTGAAAAGGTCGGAGAGGCCCCTAGACGATCTGAAGGGACCCTGGGCCTTTCAACAGTAAGAATGCAGTTGTCCAGGGAATAAAACTCAAAATTTTCGCGCCAATGTAACTACAAATTTAATTATATGCGGGTTAGAAAAAAAATCGGCCCGTTTCTCGGCGCATTTATGTGTTATTTTGCTACTTTCCTATATAATTGCCCAAAATAGTTCATGTAAGCACTTTTTACCGCACTTTTAAACGCACAATATAACATTTTTAGAGGTCCGCACCATACGCAATGCGACGCATTGATGAGAAAGCAAATCCAGGGCATAAGACTCAACGGCGCAATTTCTTTAAGAGTTCCAGGTCTTGAGCTTAACAAATATTCCAAGTTGGTATAGTTAATTCCAAATTGATGTCGCTGGATCCAAAGTTGATATGGCAGTTTGCTAACCCCAGCTCCTAAACGTTGGTATGGCCCATGCCATACCTGTCCTACTGGATTTATATCCTTGTAACGCGCTTTTTCATCCGTTTTGTTTGGCCCTTTCAACGCTTGGGAAGGGGGCAATTTCAACGCCCGGGAAGGGGCCCGTTCGAGGCGCCGCCCCCCCCCCCTGGACGAAATCCTGGCTACGTGCCTGGCTCTGGCTGGCTTTCGTCCACAGCAGCTCTGCCTTCGTCGTCAATTAAATAATTTCGAGGTTAGACTACCCCGCCGAGCAGAAGTGCAATGCGGCACAGTGTAACATTGCCTGTCGGCTGTTACACTGTCTGTCGATTATCAATGTGGCACGATTATCAAGTATCACTGTATTGATCCACACTGTCGACGACCACAACATTCTAATGTAAAACAAATATTCAGGAAAAAGTAGCAAAACCATGTTTGCACTCCGAAGAGCCGCAGCTAACTTTAGGTCTGGGCGTCCAACATCCTAAAGTTAGCTCAAACATTTTAATAGATTTAGCTGCAAAAGCTAATTTGTGAGAGCTCTTTGTGAGAGCGTTGCAAATTTTTGGTTCTTTTAAATAAAACGACGATTTTATTCGGTCTTTTGCAATGCCCCTTGCGCATTACAATGTCAACGAATTATTAAAATGAGGGCATTTCTAGTACAGGTAGTCCATGTAGCCTGGTTGAACATCTCCAGAGAGAAATATATAAGCCTGGTAATATGGTATGATCAATAAATTCGAGACGTTCTGCACATCAATATTGAGAAGGGAAGCTAACTTTGTGGAGAAATTTACAAAATAGATCACGGAAGATCACGGACCTTTTCAGTTGACGATATCCGCAAGGGCTTCCTTTTAGATATCCTATTGATAACGTTTGCGCATTTTTGCGAGAAAAACGATAATCCCTCATTTTGCAAACAATTACACGGCGGCCTGCCATCTAGCGACAGGAAAAGAAAGTACGCAAACGCGTAGATCAATCTACAATATCACGGGAACGCGTAAGAATAGCAACTTGAAACTTCGAGTACCTTCAAATAAATACCTAGGATACATGTTGGTGATATTTTGTGTCAATCCCAGGTCAGGTCAGGTCACAGTGACGTCACAAAGCCAATTATAGGGCTTCCCCATCCCCATCATGTTTTTTTCGGGAAAATATCCATAAATCATTTGTTTGAATATGTTAAAAAAACATGAATAGATATATTGGAGAACCAAGTAAGGACGATGCTAAAAATAAATTGCAAAGCAATTACTTTATTTTTGACTGACTTATTGCTCTCTAAGCATGAGTAACTCATGACGTCGTTTTTAAGTTGCGTTGTTTTGGTTTTACTGACCAGATACTGACAAATAAATTCCACCACTGTATTTCTAAGACAAAACTGGTCTAGAAACATGCCTATTTTATTTATATTAATCAATTAAAAATTTTGACCTTGTCTGACCTGACCTTGACATGAACTTCACCAGAGGGACATGACACGCGGTCAGGTTGTGAAAATGGCTACTACTATCGAATTATATGTGTAAAATAACCAGATTTGTAAATTATTCATTTTTCTCAAGAATCGATTCACCAGTGATTCCCGTGAAACCTCAATGATTCGATTCTGATTCGCACTACTATTCAGCATGAAGTGAATTGATTCATGGCTCAACGCAATGATTCAACTCTGATTTTCATTCTGATTCTGATTCTGATTCACGTGCAATGATTGATTAAATATTGCAATATTTCTTATTGATGATGATTGGGGTTTAGGGGAGCTGCGACTACCCATGGTTATGTGGCACCCGTACCAATTTCTTATTTCAGCATATGAATAATGAAGATAATAATCATAATATTTTACCAAATTAATGACAGCTTGGCCTCTGCACCATGAACAAAGGCAATGCACTATGCAGGTACAGCTTCAGGTACCGACTGCTCTTGTTAAAGCCTAAAGGCAAGCAGGTGACATAAGTTCCATTGCGTGCAGTGTTGTAACCTAACTTCCCAATCAGCAATAGCAACTAAATCTGATTGGGATTTAATTAAAAATGCAATTAAAGGAAACCCAAAACCAACCACTGGCAGTTCTGCGAAGTGCAATCAACATTGTGCAAATAATTAGCCAATTTGGTCTCTGCTTCCACCTTACGACTTACCCCGATATTAATAATGTATAGTTGCAGTTAGCGACACCAGACACATTTTTTGAAGGTCACGGCACCATTGACAGCCAACCACTGGCGGATCCAGCCGTCGGTTTTTTTTTTGGGGGGGGGGGGCAACTTTTTGTGGCAAAAAGGTACCCCCATTTTTTTTTCTCCGGATTTGGGCCGGTTACCTTATTTTGGTATTCGAGCATAAGAAATCCACTTTTCAAATTCACAACAAAACAAAATTGGGGTTGAAAAAAAATGGAAATCGGAGAGCCATTTTGAAGAAAATGCCTTTTCCCTTCTTTTCGCGTGTTTTATTTGCAATTTGCTTGAAAACTTTGATTTCTACGATTTGCCAAACATTTATCGTTTTTCCACCAAAAATGGCATGACATTACGTCATTAAAACGTCTTTATCTCCCAAAATACTACATCAATTTAATTTAGAGTTAGTGAGAAGACAGACTTGATGCAGGATAAGGTACTGAAAGTTTCACGTTGATATCTATCATAGTTTTCAGGTTATTGAGAAAATTAGGGAGGGGAAGATTCTGCCCTCCCCCCCCCCCCCCCCCGCGGGTTCGGACAAAAAATCACATAGAGGTCAAAGGCCAAGGTCACGGGGACGAATACGATATTTTAAGCTTCGGTACCAGCTTGTGTACCCTCTAGTTTTTCGTTTACCGTACGATCTGCTCGCAATGGAAAAAAGGGACTCGCTGGCACCCTAGCTTGCGTCAGGAAAAACAAAAAATCACATAGAGGTCAAAGGTCAAGGTCACGGGGACGAATACGAGATTTTAAGCTTCGGTACCAGCTTGTGTACCCTCTAGTTTTTTAGTTTACCTTCCGATTTGCTTGCAATGGGCAAAAAGGGACTCGACGGCACCCCAGCTTGCGTCAGGTAAAACAAAACATCACCTAGAGGTCAAAGGTAAAAGTCACGGGGACGAATACGAGATTCTAAGCTTCGGTACCAGCATGGTGTACCCTCTAGTTTTTTTTAGTTTACAATCCGATTTGCTCGCAATGGGCAAAAAGGAACTCGCCGGCATGTTAGTTTGCGTCAGGAAAAACAAAAAGTCATCCAGAGGTCAAAGGTCAAGGTCACGGGGACGAATACGAGATTATAAGCTTCGGTACCAGCATGGTGTACCTTCTAGTTTTTTCGTTTACGTCCGATTTGCTCGCAATGGGCAAAAAGGGACTCGCCGGCACGTTAGCTTGCGTCAGGTAAAACAAAACATCACCTAGAGGTCAAAGGTCAAGGCAACAGGGACGAATACGAGATTTTAAGCTGCGGTACCAGCTTGTGTACCCTCTAGTTTTTCGTTTACCGTCCCATTTGCTCGCAATGGGCAAAAAGGGACTCGCAGGCACCCCAGCCTGCGTCAGGAAAAACAAAAAATCACCTAGAGGTTAAAGGTCAAGGTCACGGGGACGAATACGAGATTTTAAGCTTCGGTGCCAGCTTGTGTACCCTTTAGTTTGTTTCGTTTACCGACCGATTTGCTCGCAATGGGCAAAAAGGGACTCGCCGGCACGTTAGCTTGCGTCAGGAAAAACAAAAAGTCATCCAGAGGTCAAAGGTCAAGGTCATGGGGACGAATACGAGATTTTAAGCTTCGGTACCAGCATGGTGTACCCTCTAGTTTTTTTTTTCGTTTACCGTCCCATTTGCTCGCAATGGGCAAAAAGAGACTCGCCGGCACCCCACCTTGCGTCAAGAAAAAACAAAAAATAACCTAGAGGTCCAAGGTCAAGGTCACGGGGACGAATACGAGATTTTAAGCTTCGGTACCAGTTTGTGTACCTTCTAGTTTTTTTCGTTTACCGTCCGATTTGCTCGCAATGAGAAAAAAGGGACTCGCCGGCACCCCACCTTGCGTCAGGAATAACACAAAATCACCTAGAGGTCAAAGGTCAAGGTCACGGGGACGAATACAAGATTCTAAGCTTCGGTACCAGCTTGTGTACCCTCTAGTTTTTTCGTTTACTGTCCGATCTGCTTGTAATGGAAAAAAGGGACTTGCTGGCACCCTAGCTTGCGTCAGGTAAAACCAAACATTACCTAGAGGTTAAAGGTCAAGGTCACGGGGACGAAAACGAGATTTTAAGCTTCGGTGCCAGCTTGTGTACCCTTTAGTTTTTTCGTTTACCGTCCGATTTGCTCGCAATGAGCAAAAAGGGACTCGCCGGCACGTTAGCTTGCGTCAGGAAAAACAAAATGTTATCCAGAGGTCAAAAGTCAAGGTCACGGGGACGAATACGAGATGTTAAGCTTCGGTACCAGCATGGTGTACCCTCTACGAATACGAGAGTTTAAGCTTCGGTACCAGCATGGTGTACCCTCTAGTTTTTTTCGTTTACCGTCCCATTTGCTCACAATGGGCAAAAAGCGACTCGCCGGCACCCCACCTTGCGTCAGGAAAAACAAAAAATTGCCTAGAGGTCCAAGGTCAAGGTCACGGGGACGAATTCGATATTTTAAGCTTCGGTACCAGCTTGTGTACCTTCTAGTTTTTTCGTTTACCGTCCGATATGCTCGCAATGAGAAAAATTGACTCGCCGGCACCCCACCTTGCGTCACGAATAATAATAAATCACCTAGAGGTCAAAGGTTAAGGTCACGGGGACGAATACGAGATTTTAAGCTTCGGTACCAGCTTGTGTACCCTCTAGTTTTTTTTTGTGTTTACCGTCCGATGTGCTCGCAATGGAAAAAAGGGACTCGCTGGCACCCTAGCTTGCGTCAGGAAAAACACAAAAATCACATAGAGGTCAAAGGTCAAGGTCACGAGACTAATACGAGATTGTAAGCTTCGGTACCAGCTTGTGTACCCTCTAGTTGTTTCGTTTACCGTCCGATTTGCTTGCAATGGGCAAAAAGGGACTCGTTGGTACCCCAGCTTGCGTCAGATAAAACAAAACATTACCTAGAGGTCAAAGGTAAAGGTCACGGGGACGAATACGAGATTCTAAGCTTCGGTACCAGCATGGTGTACCCTCTAGTTTTTTAGTTTACAATCCGATTTGCTCGCAATGGGCAAAAAGGAACTCGCCGGCACGTTAGCTTGCGTCAGGAAAAAAAAAAATCATCCAGAGGTCAAAGGTCAAGGTCACGGGGACGAATACGAGATTCGAAGTTTCGGTACCAGCATGGTGTACCCTCTAGTTTTTTCGTTTATCGTCCGATTTGCTCGCAATGGACAAAAAGGGACTCGCCGGCACCTTAGCTTGCGTCAAGAAAAACAAAACATCACCTAGAGGTCAAAGGTCAAGGTCACGGGGACGAATACGAGATTTTAAGCTTCGGTACCAGCTTGTGTACCCTCTAGTTTTTTTCTTTTACCGTCCAATTTTTCGCAATAGGCAAAAAGGGACTCGCCGGCACGTTAGCTTGCGTCAGGAAAAATAAAACATCAGCTAGAGGTCAAAGGTCAAGGTCACGGGGACGAATACGAGATGTTAAGCTTCGGTACCGAAGCTTAAAATCTCGAGAAAAAAAACTAGAGGGTACACAAGCTGGTACCGAAGCTTAAAATCTCGTATTCGTCCCCGTGACCTTGACCTTTAGGTGATGTTTTGTTTTTCCTGACGCAAGCTGGGGTGCTGGCGAGTCTCTTTTTGCCTATTGCGAGCAAATCAGACGGTAAACGAAACAAGTAGAGGGTACACAAGCTGGTACCGAAGCTTAGAATCTCGTATTCGTCCCCGTGACCTTGACCTTTGACATCTGGATGACTTTTTGTTTTTCCTGACGCAAGCTAACGTGCCGGCGAGTCCCCTTTTGCCCATTGCGAGCAAATCGGACGGTAAACGAAAAAAACTAGAGGGTATAAAATCTGGTACCGAAGCTAAAAATCTCGTATTAGTCCCCGTGACCTTGACCTTTGACCTATAGGTAATTTTTTGTTTTTCCTGACGTAAGGTGGGGTGCCGTCGAGTCCCTTTTTGCCCATTGCGAGCATATCGGACGGTAAACATAAAAACTATCGGGTACACAAGCTGGTATCGAAGCTTAAAATCTCGTATTCGTCCCCGTGACCTGGACCTTTGACCTCTAGGTGACGTTAGCTTGCGTCAGGAAGAATAAAACATCAGCTAGAGGTCAAAGGTCAAGGTCACGGGGACGAATACGAGATGTTAAGCTTCGGTGCCGCCGGCACTCACGACTCGAGAGGCGACACCTGCACTCGCAGCCCCCCCCCCCCCCCCTGCGAGGCATGTAGGGGCGCCGACTACACAGTCACGACTCACAACGCATTATGCCGCCATCAGAAGGTATCTCGTCCCCTCGGAAGTAAGGTACGCAGCCCCCCCCCCCCTGCGAGGCATGTAGGGGCGCCGACTGCACAGTCACGACTCACAGCGCATTATGCCGCCATCAGAAAGTATCTCGTCCCCTCGGAAGTAAGGTACGCAGCCCCCCCCCCCCTGCGAGGCATGTAGGGGCGCCGACTGCACAGTCACGACTCACAACGCATTATGCCGCCATCAGAAGGTATCTCGTCCCCTCGGAAGTCTCCCCCCCCCCCCCCTGCGAGGCATGTAGGGGCGCCGACTACACAGTCACGACTCACAACGCATTATGCCGCCATCAGAAGGTATCTCGTCCCCTCGGAAGTAAGGTACGCAGCCCCCCCCCCCTGCGAGGCATGTAGGGGCGCCGAATACACAGTCACGACTCACAACGCATTATGCCGCCATCGGAAGGTATCTCGTCCCCTCGGAAGTCTCCCCCCCCCTGCGAGGCATGTAGGGGCGCCGACTGCACAGTCACGACTCACAACGCATTATGCCGCCATCGGAAGGTATCTCGTCCCCTCGGAAGTCTCCCCTCCCCTGCGAGGCATGTAGGGGCGCCGACTACACAGTCACGACTCACAACGCATTATGCCGCCATCAGAAGGTATCTCGTCCCCTCGGAAGTAAGGTACGCCGCCCCCCCCCCCCTGCGAGGCATGTAGGGGCGCCGACTGCACAGTCACGACTCACAACGCATTATGCCGCCATCAGAAGGTATCTCGTCCCCTCGGAAGTCTCCCCCCCCCCCTGCGAGGCATGTAGGGGCGCCGACTGCTCAGTCACGACTCACAACGCATTATGCCGCCATCGGAAGGTATCTCGTCCCCTCGGAAGTCTCCCTTCCCTGCGCGGCATGCAGGGGCGCCGACTGCACAGTCACGACTCACAACGCATTATGCCGCCATCGGAAGGTATCTCGTCCCCTCGGAAGTCTCCCCCCCCCTGCGAGGCATTTAGGGGCGCCGACTACACAGTCACGACTCACAACGCATTATCCCGCCATCGGAAGGTATCTCGTCCCCTCGGAAGTAAGGTACGCAGCCCCCCCCCCCCCTGCGAGGCATGTAGGGGCGCCGACTGCACAGTCACGACTCACAACGCATTATGCCGCCATCGGAAGGTATCTCGTCCCCTCGGAAGTCTCCCCCCCCCCTGCGCGGCATGCAGGGGCGCCGACTACACAGTCACGACTCACAACGCATTATGCCGCCATCGGAAGGTATCTCGTCCCCTCGGAAGTCTGGGTGGATCTGCCCCCCCCCCCCCTGCGAGGCATGTAGGGGCGCCGACTGCACAGTCACGACTCACAACGCATTATCCCGCCATCGGAAGGTATCTCGTCCCCTCGGAAGTCTCCCCCCCCCCTGCGCGGCATGCAGGGGCGCCGACTACACAGTCACGACTCACAACGCATTATGCCGCCATCAGAAGGTATCTCGTCCCCTCGGAAGTCTCCCCCCCCCCCCTGCGCGGCATGCAGGGGCGCCGACTACACAGTCACGACTCACAACGCATTATGCCGCCATCGGAAGGTATCTCGTCCCCTCGGAAGTCTCCCCCCCCCCCCTGCGTGGCATGCAGGGGCGCCGACTACACAGTCACGACTCACAACGCATTATCCCGCCATCAGAAGGTATCTCGTCCCCTCGGAAGTAAGGGTGGATCTGTTCAGATAAAAGTTAGTGGGGCAAACTATCACATTGCCTGGTTGTTTTGCATGTTTGAAGTGAACAATGGTTATTTTAACGCCAGGGACCGTTCAAATCTGAGAAAAGTTGGTGGGGCAAAGCGGGAAGTTGCTGGGGCCCCACCATTTGAATAGGAAACTCTACCCGCCCTCGCAAGACATTTTGCCGCCCTCGAAAGGTATCATGCCGTCCTTAGAAGGCATCATGCCGTCCTCGGAAGGCATCTTTCCGCCCTCACAGCGCATTATGCCACCCTCAGAAAGCATCATGATTCATGGCGCCCTCGGAAGACATGTTGCCGCCTTCGTTAGGCATTTTGCCACCCTCAGAGCGCATTATACCGGCCTCGGAAGGCCTCGGAAGACATCTTGCCATCCTCGGAAGGCATCATGCCGCCCTTGGAAGACATCTGGCAGCCCTGGGAAGGCATTTTCACGCCCTCAGAGCGCATTATGCCGCCCATGTAAGGCATCATGCCGCCCTCGGAATATATCTTGCCGTCCTTGGAAAGCATCTTGCCGCCCTCAGAGTGCATTATGCCGCCCACAGAAGACGTCTTGTCGTCCTCGGAAGGCCTCGGAAGACGTCTAGCCGCCCTCGGCAGGCATCATGCCGCCCTCAGAAGACATCTTGCCGCTCTCGGAAAGCATTTTGCCGCCCTCAGAGCGCATTTTGCCGCCCTCAGAAGACGTCTTGCCGCCCTCCAAAGGTATTATGCCGCCCTCAGAGTGCATTATGCCGCCCTTTGAAGGTGCCATGCCGCCCTCGGAAGACATCTTACCGCCCTCAGAAATAATTTTGCCGCACTCAGAGCGCATTATACCGCCCTTGGAAGGCATCATGCCCCCCTCCTCGGAAGACATATTGCCGCCCTCGGAAAGCATTTTGCCGCCCTCAGAACGCATTATACCGCCCTTGGAAGGCATCATGCCGCCATCGGAAGGCATTTTGCCGCCATCAGACGACGTCTTGCCGCCCTCGGAAGGCATTCTGCCGCCCTTATAACGTATTATGCCGCCCTTAGAAGGCACCATGTCGCCCTCGGAAGACACCTTGCCGCCCTCGGAAGCATCTTGTCGCCATCGCAACTGTATTAAATGGGCGCTACATTTTGGAAGAGGCCCATGAGCTTGGGCCAGTGGTGTGCGCATACATTCACAAAGGAGCAGGTCATTGCCTTGAGGGCCGCCACCCAATCGACAGGGGCGCCACCAATATTGGCGAACATTTTGCAGGGGAGGGGGGGGGGGGGGGGCGCCTCTCCTTCCTCACGTGCTCGTCGTACTTTTAACATTTTGTGGGGCGCCATCACTAGCCGGAGGGGTGCCGTCACTAGCCGGAGGGGTGCTGTCACTGGCCGGAGGGGCGCTGTCACTGGCCGGGAGACGCCGTCACTATCCGGAGGGGCGCCGTCACTCGCTGGAGGGGCGTGGTCACTGGCCGGAGGGTCGCCGTCACTGGCCGGAGGGGCGCCTCACTGGCCGGAGGAGCGCCGTCACTAGCCGGAGGGGCGCCGTGACTGGCCTGAGGGGCACCATCACTATCCGGAGGGGCGTGTTCACTGACCGGTTGGGGGTGGGGGGTGTGGGGGGGGGGGGGGGGTGAACACCGTCACTGGTCGGAGAGGGCAGTCACTAGTTAGAGGGCGCCGTCACTCGCCGCCCCCCCTTGACTACGTGCCTGATTGTGTTTAATGCTATGTTCTGCAGTCTTCTCCCAGCCAATTATGATCTCAGTAGATAAGCAGGTAATAGGTATGATTGCCTAAGTCAGGCATCATGAATGCTCTGTTGGCAGAGTTTCATGAACTACAATTTACCAACAGAGCCTGCCTTGGTAGTTGTTAGCACCTACTTCCTACAATATGTAATTCAGAATATTTTCCAATCAGTTTAAATCGATGATTCATTTGGTGATTCTTTGGTGATTCTACGCAGCGCAATGATTCGATTCCTCACTCACATTGATGCTTGCGTAAAAGGAATCGATTCATTTGTGATTCTTCGTGAAACGATGTGATTCTTGAATCGTTAATCGATTCACCATGAATCGTTTACAAGTCTGAAAATAACCCCTAAAACATGTGTCGCATGACTTTCGTAGACCTATTGCTAGTGACCTTTTGTGACCCGACCTTGACCTTGACATCGTCATTTAACATCGTCAAATCACAAAACAGATGTCATATTCGATCTCAGCATATCAATTTACCCCATAGTACCAAATTTGGCAAAGCTGGCCCCGCCGTTGAATTCAGTCCGGTTTTTCCTGGTGTCTGCCAGTGCCTGCTAGTGCCTGGCATAGTGCCTGGCAAGAACATGCTGTGCAAAACTTGTCTCTCTATCTTGCATGCTGTTACCGTAATTGTATTGTCTTAGGTGCACCGTTTTACATAGCATTACCTCTGATTATAGTGGCGATCGTTTTATCGATATCGAAAAAAAGCAAAAAGAATATAAGTGCAAATTTAACTAAAATTCACATCTGGAGCCCCTCCAGATGTGAATTTTATCGTATCCAACTACCAAACCAATAGCTACTAACCGTGCGACAACAAATCTTTTTGACATTCCAAAACAGTAGGCACACTCCGTCTAAAGTTTAAATAAAGGTTCCCGTGTATTACAATCAGCAAGTATTCCCGCACCGGGAATCGAACCCGGGCCTCACGGGTGAGAGCCGTGTATCCTAGCCACTAGACCATGCGGGAGATGAAGCATTTAAGGGTACGCAAGCCTAATTATTCGAGCTGTGCACATAACAATACTACACGGCTCATCATCTTCGTTTCCCGCTGGACCAGGGCCTATTTTAAAGGAAAACCACTAGGGAGAAAAAAGGTACCCCCATTTTTTCCTTCGGGGATTTGGGCCGGTCACCTTATTTTGGTATTCGAGGTTAAGAAATTCACTTTTCGAATAACAAAAAAATGATTGTGTGAACATTTTTCCGAGGGAAAAATGGGGTAAAAAACCCCCAAAATCACACATACGAGATAGCCATTTGGAAGCAAATGTCATCTCCTTTCTTTTGACGTTTTGTATTTGCAATTTGCTTTGAAATTCTATTGTTTACGATTTTTCAAACATTTATTGTTTTCCACCAAAAATGGCATGACATGACGTCATTAAAACGTTATTATCTCCCAAATGCTACATAAATTGCATTGCAATTTGATGAGAAGACGTACAATTGATGCAGTATAACGTACTGAAAGTTTCGCGTTGATATCTATCACAGTTTTAACGTTATTGATAAAATCTGGGAGGGGGCAGATTCTGCCCCCCCCCTAGCGGGGCGCGTGTCACCGGGGCTGCTTGAATTGCATCAGGTGCTCTGTTTTGTCTATCATTAAAAGCAAGGGATACATGCAAACTTCAAATTCAATCACATTGAGAGGAAGAACACAAGCTTCCGTTTTCATGAAGTCTTCTCCTAAGATCATTGTTTTTCACGTTTAGTGCAGGGCACGCGCAGGGAGGGGGATACTTGTATTGCATCCCCTCAGATTCCTGGGGGGGGGGGGATTTTCCCCTGATGTCCGCCCCCTGATCCGCCTGTGCGGGCGGATACCCTCCCCCTTAGGTTATTTTTGGAAATAGCGGGAAACGACGCCATTTCTCGCCGCCATTTTTGGTACAACTGCTTGCCTATCAATTGCCCAAATCCTGTTAGTTTATTTACCTCGGGTCTCCTCAGGTCACGTCACTAAGTCAAGTCTAGTGATCCCACCTTCAAAAAATGCAAGGTCGTGCCGCAGCCACATTGTTTGACCGATCAGTTAGATACTCACAGGATTTAATCAGGTCATAAACACCTACAATTCTGCTATTTCGGATGATTTTTATATCGGTGACCTAAGGTGAAGTCTATTTTTTGACCTCCCAATTATAAGTCATTGGGTAAACATGAAAATGTATATAAATCCACAGGAAATAGTTACATTTTCCCAATTTTCACCAGAGTCTCGCATCTTTTGTAAAATATAAAGATCCAGTGGCGGATCTACGGTTGGGTAAAATGGGCAATTGCCCCCGCCCCCAAACCACCTGAAATCGGCGCAAGATTGACACATTTCCTGATATAGAAAAACATCAAAGCAACTTTTACTAAGGAAAGTTAGCTTCAAATCAGCTATCAATGCATAAGAAAGTCAAATCCGATGCGTTTTCAGAATTGTGAGACTTTTTGGAATTTTGCCCCCCAACCACCCGTTCTGGATCCGCCAATGCAAAGATCCATGTGGTATTTTTATCCTGTGACCTCCATGAGGCAAAAACTATTTACCCTGAGGTCATTCGTCATTTTTTTCCATAACTTTTTTACCGAACCAATAAGGCGCCGTAGTTGGCGCTGAACGAGCGAACGCAAAGGAAATGTATGGTGAATTTCAACTCGATCAGGGAAGTGGTTTCTGAGATACAAATACGTGGCGCACACGTGCGCAGGTGCAGAAGCACCTCATCTCTGACTTGTGGGAAAGTGGCGGCTGAGAGATCCCCAACCACTAGAGCTGGAGATCTCTTTTTTAGTCTGGGGGTCCAGTCTGGAGGTGGCCCACCAGCCACAGGGCCCCCGAAAATCGCAATACAAGGCGCCCCCGGGGTAGTGGCAAAACCAACGTTTTTGAGCGAGGGGGGGGGGGGGGGGGGGGAGGTGGCGTCAGCGAGAAGTTGTTGAGCGGGAGGAAGTAAAGAGATTTTCAAGTCGTGATTTTTGGGAGGGGCAAAAACATACATTTGCATAACGATTTGATTTTTCGTTTGGGGAGGGCAATTGCCCATTTTGCCCAACAGTAGAAGACCTTGGTGGACCCAGCAAGGCCCCTCAGACCGGCGGCGAGCTCTGTCAGGTCGAACGATGATCCTCTCAAAGACGCTGAGGAGGCCTTAATTCTTACCGAATTAAGGCCCTCCCAGGCCGACATAGAGCCCATTCAGATTGAGAGGGCCCACTCAGATTGGCATAGGGCCATCTCAACCCGGAATTAAGCATGATCAAGTCTTAAAAATACGTTTCAGACCAGACCAGGGACCCTCAGGCCGAAATACGCTCGGGTCCTCAGACCCTCGGACAGTTCTCTTTCAGGCCGACCAAGGGCTCTCTCAAGCCGACCGAGAGCCCCCTAAAGTCGACCGAGGACTCTCAGGCCGACCGAGGGCCCTGCCAAGCCGATTGAGGGTTCCGTCAAGCCGACGTACGCCCCTCGGGCCAAACAAGGGTTCTCAAGTTGACTGAGAACCCCTCAGGCCGACCGGGCCCACTCAGGCCAACCAAGGGCTCCAAGCTGACCAAATTCCCCATCAAGCCGACCGAGGGACATCTCAGGCCGAGCGAGGACCCCTCAGAACGATCAAAAGCCTGTCAGGTAGAACGAGGGTCCCTCAGGCCGGCCGAGAGCCATCTCAGGAAGCCCGAGGTTCCCGCAGGCCCACCGAGGACTCTTTGAAGCTGACTGAACGCCTCCAAGAAAGACTGAGGGCCTCCTTAGACCGAATGAGGTCTTGGGCTCTTCTGGCTAACCGAGGGTCCCTCAAGCCGACTTGAGGGCCCCTCAGGCATCAAGCCGACTGAGGGCCATCTCATGCCGACCGAGGGCTTCTCAGGCTGACTATGGGCCCCCTCTCACTGACTGAGGGCCTCCACAAGCCTAAGGAGGGACATCTAAGGTCAACCGAGGGCCCTTCAGGCGGAACGATGGTCCCTTAACCCTCGCCCTACGGGAGCTTTTTTCACCTTCGCCCTACGTGGGGGGGGGGGGGGGCCTGACAGGCCCCCCTGTTAACTTCCAAACCAAGCAACTTAAAACAATGCGGTAAGAACCAGCACGTTGCCTATCATGAGATGAATCTAACAGTATGCGATTTTTAGGTTTCAGGTCAACGGGTAACCTTCCAGGTCAAGTGAATGACCTCGGATTTACCACGACCAGAACAGCGATTTTGCTCTTCAGAAAACCTAAAAATTAGAAATTGGTAAATGTAAATATAAAAAGGCATGTTCCTAGACCAGTTTTGGCTCATAAATACAAAAAAAGGTAATTATATGTTCGTATCTTGTCAAAAAAGTAAAAAAATATTATTAACAAAAATGACGTCATCAGTTTCTTACACTTAGAGAGCCATCACTCAGTCAAAAATGAAGATATTGCTTTGAAATTTGGTATGGGTATTCTCAATGTTCATTTTTTTTAGGGGTCAAAAACCCAAAATTTTGAAAATCCGAGATTGCCATTTTAAAGAGAATGGCATTTTATATCTTTGGTGAATTGCGTTTGCAATTTTCTTTAAAACTCTTTTTTCTACGATTTTTCAATATTTCTCATTTTTTACCAACATGACGTCATCAAAACATGGTTTTCTCCCAAACTACTGAACCAATTAAAAAAAATTACAGCCTACGTATAATTGTTGTAAACTCAGCTACCAAAAATTTCAGCGAGATGCACGGCATATGTAAAAAGTTATTCAAGAAAAACCTCAGGGGAGGCGGGGGGGGGGGGGGGCTGTCAGCCCCCCCCCCCCCCCCGTAGGGCGAGGGTTAAGCAAACTGAGGGCCCCTTCAAGCCAACCAAGTGCCCCCTCAGACCGACAGAGAGCCATATCAGTCCGACCAAGGGCCCCTCGGGCCGACTGTGAGACCCCAGGCCGGCTCTGGGCCCTGTCAGGCCGGCCAAGGGCCAACGCAGAACGACTGAGGGCCTCTGGCCAACCAAGGCCCCAACAGGTCGTTTTTAAGTCAGCATGGATCACCCATGTCGAGTTCAAGACGGCTAACTCGGTTTATAAGCTCCCATTTTGGCATGTGTAGGGCCATTCTGACCTAGGACTGTCCGCTTTCTTCTGCTCAAGAGGACCCACACCCAGTTTTCGTTTTCGTATTTGACCCCTTGACCCCCCCAGTTTTCAACATCCGGGAAGCCCAGGGGGATCGGGACCCCCGACCCCCCCCCAGACCCTGCTAACCACACACCAAATTTGAGCACAATCGGCTCAGCAGTTGCCCCCACCCACTCCAAATTGTGTGGCGACGTTCTTGATCCAACAACCCCCGATTTCCCCCACTCTGCCGCTAATGAGCAATTGTTCAAAGGATATTGAAATTCAAGATATTCTGGAAATAATTTAAAGATACTTATTTTGGCTGGGAAATACTAAAACTTAGGACTATCATGACATTTGCATTGGATTTGTATACATTTATCACCAGGTAAACATATTTTATATTAAATGAATACCCTTTATATTGGTTAGTGCTTGTGCGAGGAACATATTGTATAGGCAAATTATAATTAGTTTTATCATTTATGACCTCTTCCTCGAAATTAAAATATAATAGTACCAAAAAAAGTTATATTAATATTTCGATCACAGATCTTCATCAGAAATTATACATTACCAAAACGACAATAATCAGAATACAAGTTTCGACTGCATATTGTTTCCCGCGTTTTTTTTACACATTTTCGCGCGACATTTCTCGCGATCTTTATTCATACGGGCACAACCTTCTAGAGGATACATCAACTTCGGTCTGCATAAATAGTCGACATCATCTCGCATATATATCACAGCATCACCTATTAACAAACAAACATTCAAGCCCATACAACATGCATAAATATACAATAAAACGAGAAAAAAAATACAATGTTGCCAAACCTAAAAAGATGTATCTACACGAACAATGCCATCGCAAAAGGGGCGGAAGTGTTGAATTTTACATGATTGGCCACGATGACACATTGGAGTTCAGCTTTGGTTGTTCCTTTCTAATCAAAATAGACTCTGCGATTTTTCGGTCCGGGTGGTCCTTAGCTCTGTAAAGCACTTGAACTTGAATGGGTGTAGGGGTGTGCCCCGCTTCAGGATGAGCCATCTTGAAATGGTCCCCCATCGGTGTATCATCCTTCCTGCCTACCATGTCTCGGACATGTTCATTAAATCTTAGTCTCAGCGGGCGTTTGGTTTCTCCTATATAATTTGCGTCACAGAGCTTGCACCTAAGCTTATACACAACATTTTTCTGTGTGCACTGTCCTCTAAACCCACTCTTGCATAAATTACATCTATTTCCCCCCGGGCAGCGAGGCGGCGTGAAAGCTGAGCGCACTAACTGACTTTTCAACTTATTCTCGTTTCTCCAAGCTAGCCTAACGTTTAAGCCCGATCTTTTCACCACCTTCTTTACTTTGCAAAGCAAATTTTCGTCAATATATGGTAGCGTTAAGTACCCATCCTCCCCCGCTGTCCGTTTCCGCCTGTGTCTAGCGCTTCTGGACAGGCGAACCTCCCTGAAGAGCCTTTTCAGTAGTTTCAGTGAATACCCATTCCCTAAAAGTAAGGTGTGAATTTTATCTACGCTACCATCCTCTTTCTCTTTGCTAGATGAATTGTTCAAGGCTCTATGAAACATATTCCTGATCATATTGTGCTTAGCTGTAGCTGTAGGGTGAGCTGATGAAGCATGCAAGACGATCCCTGAGTTTGTCGGCTTAATGTAGAGCTCCGTCTCCAGTTTACGCTGTCCTGTCACGGAAGTAGTGATTGTTACACAAGTGTCCAAGAAAGGGACCCCTTTGTCTCTTGTTGAGTGATCCAGTGTGAATTCCAGGTTCGGGTGTGAGCTGTTGAGATACTGAAGGAACTCTAACAGTGCCTGCTCCCCATGTGTCCAAATCCCCGCATAGTCGTCTATGTATCTGACTAAAAAGTCCGGTTTGTGAACTGCGTTCGCCAAAGCCTGCTGCTCAAACCTATCCAAGAAAATGATCGCTAAAGGAGGAGCGCAAGGGTTACCCATAGCGATGCCCTGTTTCTGCCTGTAGAAGTCATCTCCAAACGAGAAGACGTTATTGCGAAGACACTGTTCTAATAGAGTACAAATATCCTCATAGCTGAGTCCAAACGTCTCAATGTCCTGGCCATGAGTCTCGAGTTTCTCCTTGGCGGCATCTATCGCTTCTGCTACTGGTATGCTACCATATAAATTGACCACATCTATACTGAAAAAGATGGCCCCTTCGGGTAGTGGCTTAGATCTACTGTGGTCCGCTGCTCGTGAGAGGAAATCCTTAGTGTCCCAGAGGTGGGTGGGGATGAATGCCAAGAGCTGCTTAAGTATCGTTTCAAGAAGGCAAGTTGTCTTTTCCGTGGGTCCCCCCGAGCCTGAAACGACAGGACGCAAAGGAACAGCAGGCTTGTGGTCTTTAGGTAAACCGTAAAAAACGGGTGTCCTGCTGTGCCTAGGCGTCAGTTCCTCCACAACTTTATCTGGAAGTTTGTTCCTGGTTACAGATTTAAACACTTGTTTAGTTTTAGCCTCTACTTTTGGGACGGGATTTTTCTGGAGTTTCTCATACTTTTGGGGATCATTCAAAATAGCCTCTACTTTGTCCTTATAGTCATCCTTGTCGATCTCTTGAAACGATACTTAAGCAGCTTTTAACATTCATCCCCACCCACCTCTGGGACACTAAGGATTTCCTCTCACGAGCAGCGGACCACAGTAGATCTAAGCCACTACCCGAAGGGGCCATCTTTTTCAGTATAGATGTGGTCAATTTATATGGTAGCATACCAGTAGCAGAAGCGATAGATGCCGCCAAGGAGAAACTCGAGACTCATGGCCAGGACATTGAGACGTTTGGGCTCAGCTATGAGGATATTTGTACTCTATTAGAACAGTGTCTTCGCAATAACGTCTTCTCGTTTGGAGATGACTTCTACAGGCAGAAACAGGGCATCGCTATGGGTAACCCTTGCGCTCCTCCTTTAGCGATCATTTTCTTGGATAGGTTTGAGCAGCAGGCTTTGGCGAACGCAGTTCACAAACCGGACTTTTTAGTCAGATACATAGACGACTATGCGGGGATTTGGACACATGGGGAGCAGGCACTGTTAGAGTTCCTTCAGTATCTCAACAGCTCACACCCGAACCTGGAATTCACACTGGATCACTCAACAAGAGACAAAGGGGTCCCTTTCTTGGACACTTGTGTAACAATCACTACTTCCGTGACAGGACAGCGTAAACTGGAGACGGAGCTCTACATTAAGCCGACAAACTCAGGGATCGTCTTGCATGCTTCATCAGCTCACCCTACAGCTACCAAGCACAATATGATCAGGAATATGTTTCATAGAGCCTTGAACAATTCATCTAGCAAAGAAAAAGAGGATGGTAGCGTAGATAAAATTCACACCTTACTTTTAGGGAATGGGTATTCACTGAAACTACTGAAAAGGTTCTTCAGGGAGGTTCGCCTGTCCAGAGGCGCTAGACACAGGCGGAAACGGACAGCGGGGGAGGATGGGTACTTAACGCTACCATATATTGACGAAAATTTGCTTTGCAAAGTAAAGAAGGTGGTGAAAAGATCGGGCTTAAACGTTAGGCTAGCTTGGAGAAACGAGAATAAGTTGAAAAGTCAGTTAGTGCGCCCAGCTTTCACGCCGCCTCGCTGCCCGGGGGGAAATAGATGTAATTTATGCAAGAGTGGGTTTAGAGGACAGTTCACACAGAAAAATGTTGTGTATAAGCTTAGGTGCAAGCTCTGTGACGCAAATTATATAGGAGAAACCAAACGCCCGCTGAGACTAAGATTTAATGAACATGTCCGAGACATGGTAGGCAGGAAGGATGATACACCGATGGGGGACCATTTCAAGATGGCTCATCCTGAAGCGGGGCACACCCCTACACCCATTCAAGTTCAAGTGCTTTACAGAGCTAAGGACCACCCGGACCGAAAAATCGCAGAGTCTATTTTGATTAGAAAGGAACAACCAAAGCTGAACTCCAATGTGTCATCGTGGCCAATCATGTAAAATTCAACACTTCCGCCCCTTTTGCGATGGCATTGTTCGTGTAGATACATCTTTTTAGGTTTGGCAACATTGTATTTTTTTTCTCGTTTTATTGTATATTTATGCATGTTGTTAGATATGGGCTTGAATGTTTGTTTGTTAATAGGTGATGCTGTGATATATATGCGAGATGATGTCGACTATTTATGCAGACCGAAGTTGATGTATCCTCTAGAAGGTTGTGCCCGTATGAATAAAGATCGCGAGAAATGTCGCGCGAAAATGTGTAAAAAAACGCGGGAAACAATATGCAGTCGAAACTTGTATTCTGATTATTGTCGTTTTGGTAATGTATAATTTCTGATGAAGATCTGTGATCGAAATATTAATATAACGTTTTTTGGTACTATTATATTTTAATTTCGAGGAAGAGGTCATAAATGATAAAACTAATTATAATTAAATGAATACCTATCAAGCGAAAAATGACATGGTAATACTGCAATCAGGGTGGGCAACATTCCTTGACTGGGGGGGGGGGGGGGGGGGGTGGCAAAACGGTTCACTGGGGGCATTTGCCCCCCAGTTAACATGTTAAAATAGGCCCTGCGCTGGACAGTTGCCATCCTGGATCTATTTTTGCAGCGCTTTGAGTTGCTTTCGCCCTGCTTCGTTCACTTTAAAATAGTTTACAGCTTATGCTGTCGAGCATTAATGGTATGCGTCACAGCATATTGTTTACTCTTGCATTGTATTCCATTATGTCACAATGCCTTACAATTCAATCAAGGCCACTGGCAGAGATACTCAATGCACATTGAACTCATACGCATGTGGAAAGCAATATACAGTGCTTACTCTCCTTCATCACGTTTTATTCAGCACCCAAAAGCGAGTAATTATTGGTAATGAAATACTGTCAAGTGTTTCAGCAACGAATAATTCCTCATCGAATAACAGCAGCAATTTCATACAAATGGCAGGTTCCGGTATACTTGAACTTTTGGGTGTTACAAACATAATAGTGTTCCCGCACCGGGTATCGAACCCGTCCTCAAGGGTGAGAGCCGTGTATCCTAGCCACTAGACCATGCGGGAGGTGGCTGATTCACAATGCCTCAGTATTGGACCTTTGCAGTCTAACTGCCGGGCTCCACTGCGCGTTTTTGCAATTTATCGCTTCGCTTTTACGTTTTATCAGGTCGACTTTGCGTTTTCTCACGTTCATAAAAATGTTAACTACGTGTTAATATACAGTGCAGGCTCCACTGACTGAAATGAGAAAGTGAATAAGTGAAAAAGTACGTAATCGGTACGGTAAACCTCAGAATCGAAACGAAAAAGTGAAAAAGTGTAACCAGATAACGTCTAATCAACACGCAAAAACGAAAAAATGAGAAAGATAAAAACGAGAAAATGTTTGATCAGTTGAAAGTTTTTGCACTTTTGAAGTTCGCTGTGCTCATCATGCCACCTTGCAAGTGATTTGTGGCTGTGTTTCAAGCGAATATTTGCAAAGACGCGATTTGCCGTATTTAAACTACTCCTGCCACCTTGCGTTTGAAAAGAAAGCTGAGCTTCTTCACTCGCCGTTGCGTAATGTAAACAAAACATTCCGATGGCCATCTTTGCGTGTGTCGGGCGGTTGGTTCCGTTGTGGCAGTGTCAAGCGGTTTCAACTTGTGTGTTTCAAGCGGCTTCAACTTGATTTCATGAATGTTAGGAGTTCAAGTCACAAGTGAGAGGAAGCTGGGGAATTTTAAAGTGATCTGTGTTTCCCTAATATCCATTCAATGAGCTGCGGAGAGGCAAGAGGTTGCTTGTGAATGAACAAATTGAAGCCCGCGGTTTAGCCAGCGTGCAAACTGAAAATCATCAGTGGAGTCGCTTTGACTCGCTTACGATGCATACCTACATATTCGTATGATTGTTGGAATCTAACCGAGCTCTGCCGTACACACAACAGGTATTTACCATGCTCATATATTTATACGTACCTATTCACTCAAGCTTTGTGCGCAGAGGAACAACGATTGTTGACGTTTTGTATGCAAGTTTTTCCTGGGAAATTACATTCGTTTGTGCTTCGCCTCGTCTTTTATTAGAGAAAAATTTGATACGGCGAAAGAGCCGCCTGACAGGGTTTGGAACCCGTAATCTTCGGATAATTATACCATTTTGATCAGCGCCTATAACCTCTCGGCCACCGTTGCGATAGGTACCGGCGTGGGAAATAAGCAGTATAGTTGAGGAAGGGTGAGAAAAAGGTCGAAATTACAATGTAGTGGGGGTTTGATGGAAGATAACTTTATCTTGGATTACAATATCGCGGCGAAACAAAAATATTGTGATAATCCGATTGTGTCGCAGTTCCATCCGTCTCGGAAGTTCCCTAACGAAGTGTGTCACGTGAAACATGTGTTAATGCTTGAGGAAACGATAAAGTGCAAAAGCTAGAAAGTGAAAACACGTAAAAGCGACACGATAAAACGATAAAGCGAAAAAACGCATCACGAAAAAGTGCGCAGTGGAGCCTGAGCTTAAGGTGGAGTGAAAAATCCCTTTTTTGGAAAGTGCAATGTACAACAGCTGGAAAAGTGGCCTTATACATTTGGAAGACAACATGCAAAATATCATTCCGATCTGTGACCGTTTTAGATAAGCGCATCGAGCTGGAGTGAACCCATGTCGGTTGCTCCTGGCGTTGCAGTCTCTACAGCGCCGCGCCTTATGTAAGTCGGTGGCGGCAGGCCGCTAACACCACGCGGCTCGCTGCGTAGGCGGCCAGACGGCCGGGCGCGCGGTGCGCAAGCTATGACGATTATTTTAGGTGGTTCCATGGCAATGGTGCCCGTGACTGGACCTACAGATCCCGTATCCGGAACCGTTGCAATATAGGCCAAGTCCGGGGTCTGTGTCCTATATTATAATTTAATTCATAAATTTGGAAATAGGAGTGACTTCTCCGTGTCTCACGTTTCCGGTTTGTCCGAGTCCGGTCTACATCCACACTGAGAGAAAAAGATGCCCATTTTACCCAACCGTAGATCCTCCACTGGATCTTTGTATTTTGCAAAAGATGCGGGACTCTGGTGAAAATTGGGCAAATTTAGCCATTTCCTGTGGATTTATATGCGCTTTCATGTTTCCCCAATGACTTATAATTGGGAGGTCACAATATAGACTTCAACCTTAGGTCACCGATGTAAAATCATCCGAAATAGCGGAATTGTAGGTGTTTATGACCTGATTAAATCCTGTGAGTAGCTAACTGATCGGTCAAACAATGTAGCTGCGGCACGACCTTACATTTTTTGAAGGTGGGATCCCTAGAGTTGACTTGTGACGTGACCTGAGGAGATCCGAGGTAAACAAATTAACAGGATTTGGGAAATTGATAGACAAGCAGTTGTACCAAAAATGGCGGAGCGAAATGGCGTCGTTTTCCGCTATTTGCAAAAAACCTAAGGGTATCCGCCCGCACTGGTGGATCCAGGGAACGGACATCAGGGGCAAATGCCACCCCCACAGGAATGGGGGTGGGGGAATGCAATACAAGTATGCCCCCCCCCTGGGCGTTCCCTGCACTGAACGTGAAAAACAATGATCTTAGGAGAAAACTTCATGAAAACGGAAGTTTGTGTCTTCTCTCTAGTGATTGAATTTGAAGTCTTTATGTATCCCTTGCTTTCAATTATAGACAAAACAGCGCACCTCATGCAATTCAAGCAGCTCCGGTGACAAGCATCCCGCTGGGGGGGGGGGGGGGGGGGGGGGGCAGGGCAGAATCTGCCCCCTCCCGGATTTTCTGAATAACTTTAAAACTGTGATAGATATCAACGTGAAATTTCATTACCTTATACTGCATTAATTCTACGTTTTCCCACCAAATTTCAATTAAATTAATGCAGTAATTTGGGAGATAATAACGCTTTATTGACGTCATGTCATGCCATTTTTGAAGAAAGACAAAAATAGTAAAAAATAGAGTTTCAAAGTAAATTGCAAATAAAAAACGTTAAAAGAAAGTAAATCACATTACCTTCCAAATGGCTATCTCAGATTTGTGATTTTTTTTTACCCCAAATTTTTTTCTCTCGGAAAAATGCCCACAAAATCACTTTTTGTGTATTCGAAAAGTGAATTTCTTAAGCTCGAATACCAAAATAAGGTGACCGGCCCAAATCCGTGGAGGAAAAAAAATAAGGGTACCTTTTTGCCACAAAAAGATGTCCCAAATTGTCCCCCCAGTGGTTTTCCCTTAAAATAGGCCCTGCAGTATGAACGAATTTGACGGTTAACACGGTCGTCAGCTTGTACTCACAAAGACAAAGCGAATGACATGGGGACAATCATATACATATAATCGTACGTACACAACAGGATAGGGAGCGTTAACCATGATCTTCTTCACAGTACTTACGCTCCAAAACAGCAATGACAACAATGGAAGGTTGCAGTCATGGTTGCAGTCTGAAATATTTAAGGCACTTCGAACGTACTAGGTACTGCCAGCGCAAACTGCACTCAGTGCGGGTTAGAAGCTGCACGACCCGACACACTTAGTAGTCATACATGAAAGTAGACTCAGAGGTGGAAGTCTGCCTTGATAACAAACTTTTTCCCCGCAGCCGTCGTCGCCTGCCGTGACACGATCAGAGCATGTCGCCTCTCCTGATCATACTCTGATCGTGACGCATCCGACACTTGTTTGACGCGCCTCTCGACACTTTGTGAGTGACACACGGGAACTTAGGCAGGTCAAGTGGCCGGTCACGCGCACCTTCAATGGCAGAGTCGGACATGTCTCGTGTCACGGGCAGTTCAGTGATCGGACCCTCCCAGTTTATCATATCAGGGTAAACATCGGCTTCCCAGTTCAGCTGTGGAACCCTGCACCTACTCAGGGGATGATGGCGTTGTCTTCTAGCCGCCAGAATCACATCGGCCGCCTTCCCCCGAACCTCTCCGTCGCCACCAGCACCATCGCCACCATCAGAGTGCGCAAAGTAGGCGTTTGTCTATACGACCTCCTTAGTCACCTCCTGCATGATAATTGTGCAGGGCGGTCGATGTGTTTTTGGCGGCTAGAAGACAACGCCATCATCCCCTGAGTAGGTGCAGGGTTCCACAGCTGAACTGGGAAGCCGATGTTTACCCTGATATGATAAACTGGGAGGGTCCGATCACTGAACTGCCCGTGACACGAGACATGTCCGACTCTGCCATTGAAGGTGCGCGTGACCGGCCACTTGACCTGCCTAAGTTCCCGTGTGTCACTCACAAAGTGTCGAGAGGCGCGTCAAACAAGTGTCGGATGCGTCACGATCAGAGAATGATCAGGAGAGGCGACATGCCCTGATCGTGTCACGGCAGGCGACGACGGCTGCGAGGAAAAAGTTTGTTATCAAGGCAGACTTCCACCTCTGAGTCTACTTTCATGTATGACTACTAAGTGTGTCGGGTCGTGCAGCTTCTAACCCGCACTGAGTGCAGTTTGCGCTGGCAGTACCTAGTACGTTCGAAGTGCCGTAAATATTGTAGACTGCAACCATGACTGCGACCTTCCATTGTTGTCGCTGCTGTTTTGGAGCGTAGGTCTATGTACTGTGAAGAAGATCATGGTTAAAGGAAATACCATGATAAGATAAAATGCCATGAAATACGAAAGGAAAAAAACCTGGGAACATTTTTTCCCAACACCATTTGATTATATTTTTAAATACAATATATTTTTATATTGTCAAAAATGGCCATACATCACGCCGATTCAGGACGGAAGGTCGAAAATTATTCATCTTATCAAAACGATATACATACTCTCTGAGTCAGAGTCCTGACGTCACGCGAATGAGAAGAAAAAATGGCCAGCCAATCAGATTCGGAAGTAGTCGCGTAAGGATAGACTCGCATTAGAGAAGTGCCAACCGGCGGCCGGCGGTTCGCTTGCTAGCAGCAGCTGCAAGCTGATTGGCTGATGGTATAGCCTCTCCCCGGGCTACCGACAGCACCGCATTCTTTCGCCAAAAAATCAAATACATTCGGCTGGAGAGTCTTTTCAGTCAAGATAACTTGCAGATAGGGGTTTCCCAACACGGGCTACACAACTGCTATCTCAGTTCAAAACCCATGTTGAAGGTGAACTATTTACTTTACCGCTCTCTATCCTGTCGTATACATACGAGTATATGTATATGATTGTCCCCAGGTCAGTTATTTTGTCGTTCTGAGCACAGACTGACGACCATGCTAACCGTCAACAACGTTCATACTGAGAACCAGGTTCGTTCCTCCCTCCTGAACTTTTCAAACAAACGCAAAATATGAACCAGCCTGATTAAAACTTGTATTGTTACGAGAACAGCGTTCAGATCAGTTCGAATAAGATCAATTTTGAATTACATGACAACTGTCAATTGGACGTGTAATTTGTATGCAATGGCAGGTAATATCAATACGAAATACCTGGATGTAGACCGGACTCGGACAAACCCGAAACGTGAGACCCGGCGAAGTCACTCCTATTTTACAAAATGATGAATGCAATTGTAACATTGGACACAGCCTTGGCCTATATTCTAATATAGACTTGGTCCATATTTTAATGGGTCCGGATCTGTGAGTCCAGTCACGGCTACCATTGCCATGGAACCACCTAAAATAATCGTCATAGCTTGCGCGCCGCGCGCCCGGCCGTCCGGCCGCCGACGCAGCGAGCCGCGTGGTGCTAGCGGCCTGCCGCCACAGGCTTAAATAAAGCGCGGCGCGTAGAGACTGCAACGCCGGGAGCAGCCGACATGGGTTCACTCCAGCTCGATGCGCTTATCTAAAGCAGTCACAGATCGGAATGACATTTTGCATGTGGTCTTCCAAATGTATAAGGCCACTTTTCCACCTGTTGTACATTGCACTTACTTAAAAGGTGATTTTTCACTCCCCCTTAGACTGCATGCATTATATCGCTCGGTGGCCATGCTGCCCGCTGTGCGCCATCCTGGATCTATTCTTACATGTCTCATGGAAGCTTTTGCCACAGCCTTTATTTACCTCCTTCATTTCCGTTGAAATCGCCTCCATGCTAGACTATCCCGTCGAACAGGAAGGTACAATATACCATTATACCCGGCACAATATACCATTCGCCATTGCACTACTCCGTTTTCTATACTATCAAGCAATGCGTCAGCCGTCACAAATCAATCAGAGCTACGGGCAATGACTTTAAAGGCAAGTGAAGTCGTCATCGTGTAGCAAGAATTAGAAGACGTGTTCCATACTTTTTCACCACCAGCACCTATCCATACCCAAAATGGCCGGGCGATAGCCATGCATTAATGCAATGTTACAAATGCGAGAATTGAGCGGTGAATTTACTCCAGGAATCACAGCGACAATTGCATATAACTTACAGGTCCTGTTATGCTTGTGTGTTTCTGGTTTATTGCGTGTCCTTCAGAAGTGTTTCGAACATAACATATTCCCGCACCGGGAATCGAACCCGGGCCTCACGGGTGAGAGCCGTGTAACCTAGCCACTAGACCATGCTCAAAGCCTGAGTATTGGACCTGTGCACATACTGCAAAGCCCAGCAGCCACTCTACTCGCTGGAAAACTGCCAGCCTGGATCTATTTTTGCAGCGCTCTGGCTGGCTTTCGTCCACATCAGCTCTGCCTTCGTCGTCAATGAAATAATTTCGAGGTTAGACTACCCCGCCGAGCAGAACTGCAATGCGGCACAGTGTAACATTGCCTGTCGGCTGTTACACTGTCGATTATCAATGTAGCACGATTATCAAGTATCACTGTATTGCTCCACACTGTGTCGACGACCACAACATTCTAATGTAAAACAAATATTCAGGAAAAAGTAGCAAAACCATGTTTGCACTCCGAAGAACCGTAGCTACCTTTTAGGCCTGGGCGTCCAACAAGGGCGGATCCAGACGGCCGTTTTAGGGGGGGGGGGGGGGGGCAAACCGTTTTTTTACCAGACCTTACCTACCCCCAATTTCGAATTTCTTCCCGGATTTGGGCCACTTCATTTTGCAACCACACGATTTTTTTTTTTAGGTTTTCGACCTTTTGGAATATCGAAGAAGGAAAAATGTCAGCTTGCAGTTTTCATTGTTCCGACATTACCTTACACGGAGACAAACTATGTCAATTGTCAGCTGTACCCAGGGGCGTTGCCGATAATTTTTGAGTGGGGGGTCGGCTGAAATGACAAAAATGTACCCCAATTTGTTATGCGTGTATTTAAGCCTTTGCAACATTTTTAATGTGGATTTGCATGCTATAGTAGGTACTTGATATTTAGCGCCGCGAAGCGGCGCGATTTTTTCTTCTTCTCGGGACTGCCTGATAAAACCCAGAAACATAGGCATTTTTAGCTTCTTAACCTTGTAGAAGATAAGAAGCTAAAAATGTTATTCATTCAATTCAACGTTACGACGAAACGAAGACGATGACGATGGCTTCGTTATGACGATGGCCCCCGATGTGACGCCGCGAAGCGCCGTGAACATTTGAATTTTAGGTTGTGGAAAACGCAATTTTGATTTTGGAACCAGACCGTGAGCCTCAGGTAACCCCTTTTCCTGGTTGCACATCTCGGTATGATTAAAAATGTTGAAATGAAGGTAGTTTTTCATATACATTAGCCTCGGATAGTAAATCACGATGGCCGGTGGCAGTCTGCGCGCAATAGTACATATGATAATAATAACTGTAGTCTGTATACATACCTATATATGTACAGGTCACTGCAAAAGTAATGGTAGGTACTAGTGACTATTCAGCAAATCGCTTATATCTTCTAAACCGTTTGGAAGAATCGTTCGAAATTTTGTGTGCTGGTCGCTGGCTTTGTCTACCTAAATATGAATCGCTCTTTTGTATTTTCCAATCACCCAATTTTCTGCACTTTGCAAACAATCTTCAGAGCCATCTATCGTCTAAGTTCGTAACTTAATTCCTACATACGCCTATGATGCCCCAGCCAGTCATGACCGCACGCGGCCAATCAGCGCTCTCGAATCAGCCGCGCGACTGGGGTTGGTGGAGGTCGGCTGAATGAATGAGGCTCCTGCGTAAAGGCTAGCGTCAGGCAATTTGGTCACGTGGTTTGAACCGTGCGGGCCGGGTCAGCTGGGTCAATGCCCTCTGGGCATGACGCTCGCAGAGGGCCGAGAAGCCGCGAGTTCGGAGCCGGGCAGGCCGGGCTGGGCAGGCCGGGCCCGTAGCCTATATCTATCTCAGGTAAACGCAATTATCGTCATCGTGTGCGTTATTTTAGCGTGCTTTGCTGACTGACAAAAACGGATTGAATAGAATGTTACGATGAACGGACAAGTAATGTAGGAAGTAGGATCTATTGTATATCTAATGTAGGATTTGTAAAGAGGCATATACGAAAGAACAAATAATAGCAATAATAACGTTGGAATGGGGGGGGGGCACCGAAGCTCTTGAAGATGTTTCAAAGAACTGTGGAAGCTACTCCAGTATTGGACTATAAACCCAGTACTAGGTGAATCAATTTTATCTGTATAAGCATTAAAAGGACACATTCCGATAAAAGTAACGTAGGTATATTTTTAGACGTTTCCGTAAGGCTTTGTATTTGTGGGGTATCCCCGACCGGTGGGTAGCCCCAGACACCTTAAAATGGAATTACAATTTCTTGAAATTTATTTTTGCCTCGCCTCAAACGTTTATTAGATCCGTTTTTGTAATACCTTTGCACCTATGGCGGATGGACAATCAATTCGACTTTCAGCTTATTAACTGCAAATCAATTCGGTTTTGAATATAGAAATACAAGTGTATAAAATGTTATGAGTGTTTGAGAAAATGTCAATGTTCATAATAAATGTACACCATTTCCTGAAAATTGTTGAGACATGCCAAAACATAAAACTATTAACATGAGTAGCTCATTGTGCACGAAAACGGTTTGCTTTTGTCACTCTTTTTAACAAAAGATTGTGCACACCAGAATCTTGCAGCATGGAAAAACAACCAACGAGGTAATTTCGACCACAATAACAAGGGTTTAGCTAACCAAATCGATGTCATTTCAATCATCGAACAAATTGATTACCCAAACAATAAGCGACAATCATAGACACGACGATAATACCTTGCAATCATTGCAATCCTTGCCGACAGTGCTCACCTTTCTCTGTTAAAGGCCAATTTCCACAAACCTGAAATATACCTTTTTCTCAACATTACCAACCTCATTATAATATGCTTGTTCGATGTTAGATGTTTTGTTTTCTCATATACGTTTTAGTTTACGTGGTATTTCTTATATGATAAATACATTTGAAGAGGCTCTAACTTGAAATATTTGATTTACACCGAAAATGTTCGCTGTGGGGAATGCCCAACTAGCTGGCCGGTATTATCCGATTTCCAAATTTGGGATATCATGGTATAGAACCGTCTTCAGCTCACCATCCTAAAAAAATCGTCGATCCACATATCTTGAATACTGCTTTTCACAAATGAGACATTGGCGATGTGCATTATATGGGTGGAACAATAAGCAAGGTGAATGGAATGGCATGTAATGTATGGAAAAGTTAGTTATTAAATGAAATTAATGTAATTAATTATTAATTATTATTAATTAGTAAATGTGTTATTTATATTTTATGTATTCTGTACGTTTCAGCACAGAGAGCTGAGGCAGTAATTTTTCCATACTGTCTCAGCCCTCCGTGTTATATAATAATTAAATAGATTTATCTTACTTAAAGGGAATATTGACCGTTTGATTTATTTTCTGCACTATTTTATGTTGATTATTTTGGAAAAGTGGTTATTTTATTGATTTGTATTATATACAGTAGAGACGCAAATTTCAGGACCACGGAGCCGGCGCTGGGCCCAAATTCAGGCCCGGCGTGCCTGAAGCTGTGTCTGAACTCAGGCTTGCCGGTCTCATGCCGGGCTCAGCACAAGTTATCAATTTAAAAAACTAATTAAATAGAAATAAATATTGGCAGAAGTCAGAACATACATGCTTAAAGATCATGATAAATTGATAAAAAAAATATACAACAGTTAACAGTAAAACACCAGCATAACACAACAATGTCTCAGTTTACAAATTAAAAGTGATAACTAGTACGACCTAGCAAGGAGGACACACCAGTGAAACTTAATAAATCAAACTACAGGGTCAATTCATGATCAATTCATTAGCTCAATCACTGCAGCAGTGCTGGAGTCGAGTGCAGTCAAAGAGAAACAACTACCCCAAATCATATTCCACTGTCATCACTAGTAACTAGGTGGGGTGGCATACAATATTATATTTAGTCATCCCATTGCCCCAGGTCACCCCAAATTATTTTCTATAACAAATAAGTACCTATGGAACAAAACCACCCACGTATATGATAATAATTATTGTTAATACTATTGTAAATACATATTACTGAGAATATTTATTGACACATATTTACCATTTAGTTCCACATGAGAAAGGACATATTCAAGTCATATCATTTGTAGTTTTGGTAGTGAACAAATATTGTATTTTATGCAATTACAATTATAAGGTGGAAAGACTGCAAAACACAAACAAAAAAACATTTTGGAAAGAAATCTTAAGTGGCCAAGACCTATCCCAGAATGCAAACCTGTCTAGTTCCACTTCAACTTCTTATCACAATAGCTCCATAATTTATATATGACCTTGCGTAATTACACGTGACACTCCCCAACAACACATTGAAACCCAATTTCCATACAATGTGTTTTGATGAGTCACATTTGCGACGAATTCACCAGGACTGGACCGTAAAAGAATCACGTGTGTCAATTAAGCAGTAGATCGATATTCGCGAATGTGTCACTTTGACAGATATTCACAACTTCACACCTCAGAATCGCGACGCCTCAGAATTGTGTGAAGACAATTGTTCATGTTCGTATTCGAAAATAAGCTGTAGTATCAAGTCCTTGGTCCTTGGTGGCCCTTGGTGTCAGTTGAAGTTTAAATATTTTTAAAGAAGTCCATCTGCCGAATCCGCAATATGTTGACATTTTCATTTGGGTGATTTTAAGTATGGTAATATATGGTGATAAAGTTAGTCATTTCGGTGACGGGATTAATTGTCTGCGCCGTTTTGAGCTCAACGCTTCACAATTGTCAAATACTTCAGCCGCCATTACGCACAGCAGTGAAGTTGATGTCCGTCAAGCTAGCAGCAGATTCATATTCGCGAATCTGATGCTGCCAGACAGACATTCGCCGGGCTCGAATATACTGCTACTGGCAGCAGATTCGGCGAATGTCTGTCAGCTGGCAGCATATTCGCGAACAACTTCCGCGGCCTTTTTGGCGCATCTTAGACGCGAGCAGCAGATTCAGATATTCGCCGGGCTCGAATATACTGCTACCAGCAGCAGATTCGGCGAATGTCTGTCAGCTGGCAGCATATTCGTGAACAACTTCCGCGGCATTTTTCTCGCATCATCTGAACGCCAGCAGCAGGTTCGCAACGTGATGTGTTTGAGTTGAGTTGTTCGGTGAAAGATGGGTACCTTCTAGGCAAGTAGGAGGAGGTTAGAGGTGCCACTCACTGACTGCTTCAAGTCAGTAATACGTCGATCAATACCTACTTACCTAGAAGGTACCTATCTCTCACCGAACAACTCAACTCAAACACATCACGTTGCGAATCTGCTGCTGGCGTTCAGATGATGCGCGAAAAATGCCGCGGAAGTTGTTCACGAATATGCTGCCAGCTGACAGACATTCGCCGAATCTGCTGCTGGTAGCAGTATATTCGAGCCCAGCAAATATCTGAATCTGCTGCTCGCGTCAAAGATGCGCCAAAAAGGCCGCGGAAGTTGTTCACGAATATGCTGCAGCTGACAGACATTCGCCGAATCTGCTGCCAGTAGCAGTATATTCGAGCCCGGCGAATGTCTGTCTGGCAGCAGCAGATTCACGAATATGAATCTGCTGCTAGCTTGACGGACGTGTGAAGTTGTACCAAGGCAGTTGTACGGCCTTGACCTTGGCAGTGAAGTAGCTCAGGCTTTGTTTATCTGTGCCCACTGCCCAAGGCTGTATAAATATGTGCCAAGGCCGTATAAGAGTGGCTCTGTGTGTGACTGGCTTGGATGTTAGTTATAGATATCTTGGCTTGGATAGTGAGAAAACGAGGATACTCTGTAATTGAAAACAGGTTGATTATTTTACTTCTATCATTCAAGATATGATTGTCACTCCCAATGTTTTTAGTACGTGTCATACTTAAATGTCCAGGAAAACTTGCTTTTCCCCATTATCCTGTGAAGTATATTTATTATTTACTAGTCCATGTCAACATTGATCGAATAAGTAAGTAGGTTGTAGTACCTCAACATTGTTTGTAGAAGCTATTACAATTACAACCCAAACATTGCATTGTGTGATGTTGAGTGATGAATGCATACTTATTATATACTTTTAAGCTGCTCGTTTGGACTTGCATGATCTATATATCTATCATGCGTCTTATTTTTGTTTTGTTTTATTTTTGCAAACCACCAAAGATGAAAGAAGTCTACTCACCTTGACCTGTTTGACTTTCCTGTTAGTCTGTTGTTGATTATTTATCTCAAGTTCTGACTTGTGTGGGATTTTTTTACTCCATGGTCCATATATATCCATTATCCATTGGTGTTTCAATGTGGTGTGGGTTAAAATGGTGCAAAATGCACATTGCAAACTATAAATATTCCTGCTAAAAGATTTTAAGTGTAGAATGAAGTATACATGAAGATTCCTAGCTGCCGCGTGCCGGGCCTGGCGGGTGCTCCACATGTGGCCGGCCTTGATGCCGGTCCCAACTCATGTATGAGCGGTGGCGGTGCGGGGCCGGTTCCTGTGTTTTGGGAAATTTTTGCATCTCTAATATACAGACAGAGCAAAACTATACCAAACTCCGAATGTTGAAAATAAATGAACCACTATGACAATTGTTTTCAAAAATTGAGGGTTGCAAGTTGCAATCACTAACTAGACCGTCGTTGGGTGCATGAGTTAACTGCTAATTTGGATACCATTGTATTAAATATTTGTTGATTGTGAAGGATATTAGGGAATAATAATAATAGACAGAGTGCAAGAAGTATTTCTAAACCATTTTGTCAAAAAGCAATACTAGATGTTGGTGCCAACCGAAATTCGTTACCAAGTACATGATATTTGTTTTGATTGAGGTCGTTAAAAGTGTGGAACGCTTGTCAACTTTAACATGAAATATCTTTCGGTATGAATTTGTATACAATGCAATATGTGATCAATTTACAATATATGTTGTATATATGTTGGTCTCGTTGGTCATTTCAAGTAATAACTTCATTTTTGTGGGAAAATCTAAATATGTATCTCTAAACTTTCTGGCTACTTCATCCTCTCCCCTGCTCCTCTCTGTTCTTCCTCTCCCGCTCTCTCTCTCTCTCTCTCTCTCTCTCTCTCTCTCTCCTCTCTCTCTCTCCTCTCT
>JAXIVJ010006751.1:45000-64869 GCA_036785665.1 Chirona hameri | reverse complement strand
CGCCAACACCCGGCGGTGACGGCCCCGCCGCCGCCGCCGCCGCCGCCGGCTCCTGCGGCCGGCTTGTTTTCGCACCGTCTCATTAGGACGGACAAATCATGGGCCCGGCGTGGCGGCGCAGGAGCGGGTCCAGGTGCACACCTGGCGCTGCTTCCGGCGCCCTGTCGACGCCCCTGCACTGGGCCATGTCAGCGGGGACTGACCCGCATCACGCCGGTCTGACTCAGCGATCATTCGCAAGTAAAACAGAGCTCTTAGAGAACCAAGCCACCCATCTTCTCACGGGTAACGGACTTACCTACAATGGCTGAAACTGTGGCCGCCCATGCGGTCGGCACCTTCGGCTGAGCTTTAACAGCACCCTGTTACGCACTCAGGAAAGCGAACCGCTCGCGGGCGCGACTCACCACTTATTTCAAAGTTCATTGGATGGCTATCGCTTTGATTCCAGGTAATTAGAGTGCCCATCCGGCCTGCCGCCCCGCCGCCCGCCGCCCGGCCGCCGCCGTCCGGCAAACCCGCGGTATAATTGGCCGGCAGCTGAGCTCGATCCGGCCTGTCGTACACGCGTTTTCGGTATTTGTTTATCATTTGAATGTGAAATGAGGCTGGGCGCCGAAGCGGCACGATGGGTCGCGATAGAGCGGGGCGGGCAGGGGCGGGCGGCGGAGCTGGACGCGCGGGTCAGGCCGGCATTAGTTGACCCGAGCGGCGACGGGCGGTGGAGGGAGGCGCTGGACGTGGAACTGGAGCAGGCGGAGGCGGCGGAGCGGGCGGACAGACGGACACCAGCAGGCCGTCGAGAGGCGGTCACCGCCGGAATCCCACGACCTCTCTGACACCCACAAGTGGTGACCGGGCGCTCAGACACCAATCTCGTATTCATGCCTGGAAACAGACGTATTTCCTTCACGTCCACATGAAATCCTCAGCCTTAAAAGCCGCCGATTTAGCTCCGAGTCGCCTAACTCAGCCATGTTCCGCTTCTATGAGCCACAATTATCGTCGGCGATGCTCGACATCTCGTCAAGAGCTTCTGAGAATTCCACTGGCCATAAATGGCTAGTATATCCATCAGTTGGCCATTCAGGGCCTGCCAGCCATGTTTGCTCAGCTGTTGTTGCGAAGGTCGCGCCTCTTATGAAGGCAGAACCACCCAAGTGCCTCCCACCGCGCCGCCGCGGTGGTGCGTCACCAATGGACGAGGGATTGGTCTGCGTGAGCTGCCTACACCACTACACCTGCTTAGATGTATGCGCATATATTACAGCTGTTGCAGCCTTGCGGTTGCCATCGAAGGACGGTGTGAGCTGGAGGGGCACGCGGCCTTCTGCAGGGAGAGGTCGGAGGTCAGCTGTCCCAGCCACGGACCGGGGTGACGCACATCTGACAGGCAGCAATAGCACCCGCAGCGGCAAAAATACCAGACGGTCGTGCCGATTTGATGCAGTTTGGGGCACATACCGACCTACATGAAAGGCTTTAAATGCAATATTATGAAGACGGCGGCGAGTCAGAAGGCTTACCCATTTTTAGTTTAGTCTTCTTCAAAACAAATTTAGCACAATAATGGTGTTTACATAGCAATTAAGTACTAGTGGAGGTTCGGCTACTAATAAAGGGAAGTTAAAGTTTCCCTTCGCCTCATTTGATCACAACTATGGCGCAGGTGCGTCAATTGATTGAATTGTGCGAGTATTCTATTGCATTGCGTCCGAATAGGCGTTTCGATACCGACGACGTTAATTTTCTCGTTTTATTTGTCACTGACGGCGGATTGGACATTACATAATGCATAATACATAATAAATGTATAGCATACATATAGCATAATACTTACTCTGAATTTATCACTTGGCAACGTATGCGCCATTTTGTGGAAGGCTGACAGCTCCAAATCCCGGTTTTAACTGAAGTTAGCTGCAGTAGTTAATGTATGAAATGCACATAAAAGATATACCAAAATAGCAGCAACTCTGTATATACTCATATACTGATATACAACATTCAAACACTTACGGGAAACCTAGGCGCCGAGCACGGGTCACAGAAAACTCGCCGAGAAGAGTATCTAGGGCCTTGGCCGAGAAGTGCCGGTCGGCTGGAGAAGTGCTATCAACTGGAGTTGTTGCAGAAGTTGGCCGCCAGGGACCGCTAATGAGCCAGGGTGTTATGACGTCGCAAGCAAATAGTACTGCTAAATATTGATTTATTTATAAACAAATAAATAAATACACATTTAGCGTTAAATATTTAACTGTTACCATTTGCTTGCGACGTCATCACACCCTGGCTCACTAGCGGTCCCTGGCGGCCAACTGCTGCAACAACTCCAGTTGATAGTGCTAGCCGGCCGGTCGTGCATCACAGAGTCGCATCACCGCCTTTTCCTCCCACACACAGCGCAAATCGATATAGAGGATCACAGATATGGCACAGTACGGCCATCTCAAATGGTTGTAGGCTGCCATATATGGCTACTAACAAAGGGAAAGGGCGGTCATAATAATAAAATGAAGGGAACCTCAAAATGACGATTAAGGTGTTTTAAACAAACTTATCGCATAATTACCAACTTTTATGCGCTAAACCCATCCGGAAGACCAATTGGCATCGATTATTGTTTGTATTCTAGTGATTTCCACCAAAAAAAGCACCCTACCAAATAGTAGACAATCCTCCACTAATCCTCCACTAATTTCTAACTGCTATGTAAACACCATTAATGTCTTTTATATGATGTAAAAAGTGCGTAAAAAGTGGCGCAGCTATACATGAGTCGATTATATTTAAGTCTAAGTCACTAGAAAATTATAAATACATGGAACATCATGATTATGCCGTTTTCTTTTGACATTGTGAATGAAAGCGAACTCTAAATATAAGCCGTTCTGGCGAACATTCACTCTGCTGTGCTCAGTCATATATTCATTGGAGCATATTTGGTGGAAGGCCACAACGAATGATCCGCTATAATTTTCAACACCGAGCGCGCTGGCCGTTAGAAACCGTCGACCGTGGTCAGTTATAGCCAGTTATAGCCAGTTATAGCCAGTTATAGCCAGTTATAGCCGACCGACCGTGGTCAGTTATAGCCAGTTATAGCCAGTTATAGCCGACCGACCGTGGTCAGTTATAGCCAAATTATTTACAGGGAATTCCTATTGATGTGTGTATGGAATCTGTCAGAATTAATCCGGATTCAGCCTCTCCTGGTCGTACTCTTTACCGAACAACTTAAGTTCATTTCAAGATTGCACCGATTGTACCGAAGTATAAGTACAATGTCGCCCCGGAATAACTTAACCCTATTAATGGCCTACCCTTATTAGTGGCAGGGGGGGCGGATTCGGCCCCCCGGAGATCTCGAGATCCACTAGTACGGTTTTCACAAATAAAACGGCGCTCGATTCCCCTCAAAACGATCTACATTTCTAAACAAATCTACATCTTTGATAAGGGGGCAACAGGGGGCAAACACGTAAAAATAGAGGTGTATTTGGTCCACCACAGCTGCCATGTTTATCAACCGATTTTAACGCAATTAATGGGGATCGATAGATATTGAATTAGAGATTGATATATGATGGTGACTTTTGAAAATTCAAAAAGCATAGGCGTTTGCAGGTTACCAAACATGGGAGTGAAGTAAATGCGTAATACAACTTTTTTATCAAGGAAATGGTGCGTTATTGTGACATCAAACGCAAGAGTTATAAAGCATATATTTATCCATAGGCGGTGCCAGGTTAGTTAAAAAGGGAGGCAAAATATACAAAATAACCGCAGGCAAGTTGCTACCAAACAATACAAATAAGTTAAGGATCATAGATAGTTTCTTTTTGCATGTTATACTTCATCATAGGCGTATCAAGGAGCCAAACTTGGGAGGCACAAAACCTTTTGATATGTATATTTTCCGCTATTACAATACTAGCTAGTCAATTTCAACTATTTCACTTGCCACTTCAATTCACATATGTTACCTCATTTTTTACCCTACCTAGAGTCGCCTATTATCCTATAATCGTTCGTAGAGTACTCACTGGTGTGTGTTTCATCCCAAAACTGCAATATGTTATGTCATTGTAGGCCCATACATCTTAGTTTCCTTGCAATAATATGACCCCTTTTCTTCCATTCCTGAGCGCGCCTATGCAAAAATGACTTAATTTCCTCTCCTTGCCTCATATGTGCATATATCATTATAAACTGTCTATTGTGCCGTAATCGCTGGCATATCGTCATCACTATGCCAGTCACCCCCATTTCCTGTGCCTGAACACGCCCCTGCAACTCTATATGTAATACATTTTACAAATAATGGAAGGAGAAACTATCTTGTGCATCTTCATATATATAAATGTCCCTTACATCGCTCTATTGACTGCCAGCCAAGCGTTTCATACTTCCTGGAACGCTCCCTTTTCAAGTCACTGAAACCTCCTCTGCCGTGCAATATTTATTATATTTAATTAACATCAACTAATTTACACTTGTTTCAATCACCGTAAACCTATGTAAATCCTTTATACTTCATGTAGTTAGGAACAAGCCATGAAGATCGCATCTCCGTATTATCGCCAAATGTCGCCGAAAAACAATCCAAAAACCGGGGCCCTGGAACCACCTCTGTTAAAGTTAAGAACTCAAAATTGTGACTCCATATGCAGAAATAAATTATAGGAAAAGTCCCAAAATTTCAGGGGCCTGCTCCCAGCCGTTCCGGAGATATCCGCGAAAAACCTGAGGGGTGGGCAGAATCTGCCCCCCCCCCCCCCCCACCCACCACTAATAGCGTTAAAGGGAAATATCGACCCTTTGATTTATTTGGTTGCATTATCTTATGGTATCAAAATGATCGCGTCCCAATTTAAAAGTAAAATAAGAACGTTAACTATTTCAATAATTAAAATTTGGGAAATGTAAATATATGTACATACATACGCCCCCACCCCGCAGTTGCTATGGTACACATTAAGGTCAAGCTTCTTTTTCCTCTGGCGTATGTTTGACGGCGAATTAAACCACGACGATATATGCATTTAAACCGCATTACTGAGAGCTTTAAATTGATATATTGACGCATTGGCTCACCTTACCCATTGGCTGCTTTTAAGCAAATATCCGTTTTTACCACCGCAAAGCGCTAAAAAACGGGTTTTTGCTTAAAAGCAGCCAATGGATAAGGTGAGCCAATGCGTCAATTTATCAATTTGAAGCTCTCAGTAATGAGGTTTGAATGCATGTATGGTCGCTTCTTAATTCGCCGTCGAACATACGCTAGAGGAGAAAATAAGCCGAACCTTAGTGTGTACCATAGCAACTGCGGGTCCCTGTACTTATATGTGGTGACGAACGGTATGATCCTTCTCTATGTCTGGCGTGACATATCTCTGGCGCTTTTCTTTCCTTTGAAAGCACTGTGACAATGTCCCTGAAACAAATCGCTGACACTAAGTAGGTGGCCATTGGGTGCATAAATGAACTTCCGATTTCATTGCCACTTTTTCGATTGTTTGTTGATTGTTTTGGAAAAGGTGGTTCTTTTTATTGATAAGCTAAACCTAAAACATTGTAATATATACAGCCAGAGACAAAACTATGCAAAACTCCTAATGTTGAAAACAAATTAACTATTATGACAATTGTTTTCAAAAATTGAGAGTCGCAACCACTAACTAGGCCGTCGTTGGGTGCATGGTTAACTGCTAATTTGGATACCTTTTTATTAAATGTTTGTTGATTGTTAATGATAGTAGGACACCTAATCATAATAGACAGAGTGCACTACATATTTTTCCATACCATGTCGTCAAAAAACAATAACGGATTTTGGTGGGGAGAGAAATTCGTTACCAAGTACTTGAGTATACCGGTCGTTAAAAGTGTGGAACGCTTATGAACTTTAACTTGAAATATCTTTCGGCAGGAATGTTTATATGCAAAATGTGATTAATTTACAATATATTTTGGTTTCGTCTGTCCATTTAAAGTAATAACTCCATTTTTGTGGGGAAAATGTCAATATTTCCCTTTAAGCTATATAAAACAAATTGCATACGAGACACGATACATTTGGCGATCACAATCAACTACAAATAAAATAAACCGATCACATTGTTAACAAGCACCCCGAACCGCACCACGTCAACAGCGGTTCCACTCCAGGCAGTAGTGACATGCGCCCCCTCCCCCTTCCCGCCGGTGTCCAGACACAATGGCCAATGTCATTTTACCGAATGTCTGTTTGCCGAATGCAGATTGTCGAAGGACACTTTAACATGTCTTTTTGTCGAAATGTGAATATGCCGAAAGCAAAATGGCGAATGCCTTTTTGTCGAAAGGCCTTTTTGCCGACGTGTCAAAATATCGAAATGTCTTTTTGCCGACATGTCAATTTGTCGAAATGTTATTTTGTCGAAATTTGAAAACATCCAAATGCTTTTTGCCGAATGACATTTTGTCGACGTGTCAAAAGGTCGAAATGTCTTTTTGCCGAATGTCATTTTGTCGACATGTGAAAAGGTCGAAATGCCTTTTTTGCCGAGCTCCACTGCTCCTCCCTTGCTCCTGCGGTTTTGCACCATCCACCAGGGTTTGCATTAGAGGTGACAAAATTTCTCGGCAGGTTTCAGAGCCCCTCTGCAGCTTTTTGAAGGTCAATTAGCTGACAAAAAATTACCTGGGTCATCTAAATCCTCTGTATCCGAATGAGGGAGGGGCGATTGCCCCCCCCCCCCCTCCCCCGCCTGGCTGCGTCCCTGCATTCTACCTCCAAGAGCTCCCCGGCTACGGCTCAGCGGGGAATAACCGACGAACCAAGAATCCAATCCGATATCAGTGTCGCGCAGTTCTTTTTCTCGCGTGTGCGCCCGCATGACACCAACTTGACGGCCGAAAGCGACACGACGGGCGCAGAGTACAGACCAGTATAGTACGACTAGGATCGCGTGGGTGCGTGCACTCCGCGGGCAACTACTATGAGCAGCGATAGCCGGCTCCGCTATGGTTGCCAGTGGAGGATCGCTGTTGATGCTTATGATGATTGGGGCGCACAAACAATATTGACACATGGCGACAATTGTTGTGCATGGCACCAAAGGCATTCGGCATTCGACAAATATAAATTTCGAACATTTCACATGTCGATAAAAGGATATTCGGCAAAAGGGCATTTCGACTTTTTCACATGTCGACAAAACGACATATTGGCAAAAAGGCATTTCGACCTTTTCACACGTCGACAAAGTAACATTTGGAAAAAAATGACATTTCGATCTTTTCATATGTCGGCAAAATCACATTCGATAAAAAGACATTTCGACCTTTTCACATGTCGGCAAAATCACATTTCGACCTTTTGACATGTCAGCAAAAAGACATTTCGACATTTTGACATGTCGGCAAATAGGCATTTCGACAAAAAGGCATTCGCCATTTTGCTTTCGGCATATTCACATTTCGTCAAAAAGGCATTTCGTCAAAGTGTCCTTCGACAATATGCATTCAGCAAGATGACATTCGCCAATGTGTCCTGTAACCGTCGCTGTTAATTCCTGCCTGCCTCCTGGAGACTTTAACAGCGACAGTGGCCAGTAACACGGCTGGATAGCCGCACCGTGTTGTCACCACCGGCCAACCAGCGCCGCGCGCCGCCGCGCCGCTGCCAGCCGACGGCCAGAGGCGATACTGGCGCAACGCACGGCCGCGCGGCGCCGAACCGCCGGCGCACAGAGGTTTATTGATTCCGACAGGGAAATTGGGTGCCGTCACGCGGCCCGGTAGGCGAAGGAGGGATCACAGCGCCACATGCAAAAAACAGCCGACATACCGCGCGACAGGGGAAGCGCCGGCCTTGAAGTGAAATGTCAGAGGTCTGGGGAGTGCTGTTCGGTGGTTCAGTACGTGTTGAAAGGTTTTGTGCAGGTGTCTTTTTCCCAGTAGATGGGCACGACATTTGAGACATTTTTGGTAATCGTTTTGCTGATGATCGACATTACGGTAACGTTTATGGTGACCCACAGATGTATACTAAAAGCGATGCTTGATTAATTTGTGTCGCTACATCTAACAAAATAGGTTTGTTTGCAGCACCGAATGGTCTCAATTGCTCCAAGAAGATCCATATTGCAGCTGAATCTGCACAATCGCATTTCAACTAATGCAAAATTAACCATAACATTGTGTACACAAAACAAAACTTTGTATACGTCTTTCTTAGCATCGCAAAACTTCGGATGCCCAAAGACGCTACTGTTTCAATTCGCATTTCTTTGTATCGCAAACCTTAATGTGCACCTACACTTCTTCGTATTACATTGCCATACAAAAATGTTCATGTCAAATTTGCAAATACCAATATATTTGCGTAAAAATAGTTGCGCACAGAGATTTCCGTATGAAGATTCGCGACGAGAAGAAAATGCGATGCGAAGAAATGCTATAGCAAGAAGTGTGATGTTAAGATTTGTGTACGAATGTTCATATACGAAGAACTGCAATGTGGAGTTGTATGGAGACACGTCTCCGTCTACCAGAACAGGTCCTCCCTGCTATCAGCACTGCCATCAGAGCTCCGCGTACCCCCCCCCCCCCCCCCTTCCCCCCTCCACCGACTGCAGATGGGCGGTGGTTATCCGCTCCCTAGCCACATACTGCAGCACCCAACAGATGGTTTCCCACGGCCCGAGCAGCCGTGTAGCACGCCGAGTGCGCCGGCTGACCGGACCCTGCACAGTGCGCAGTCGCCGAGCCGGAGCGGGTGCACAGGCACACTGCCAGTACACTGGTGCACGCGGTGCACAGTGACGCGGTACTGCTCCCGCTGGAGTCACGGCGGAGAGGCGCATCCTGCAGTGACCGTCCGACACCCGACACCCGACACCCGACACTTGACGCAACTGTTCTCAGTAACCCGCAACCCAGCAGATCTGACCACCTCCCGTGGCTACCCGATGTTCAATGTGTCCCCCATGGCCGCCGAGTCGCCGCTGAGACCTAGAGAGCCCTGCCATGTCACTCCTCTGACCTGAGAGCCCTGCCATGTCACCCCTCTGACCTGAGAGCCCTGCCATGTCACCCCTCTGACCTGAGAGGCCTGCCATGTCACCCCTCTGACCTGAGAGGCCTGCCATGTCACCCCTCTGACTTGAGAGCCCTGCCATGTCACCCCTCTGACCTGAGAGGCCTGCCATGTCCCCCCTCTGACCTGAGAGCCCTGCCATGTCCCCCCTCTGACCTGAGAGGCCTGCCATGTCACCCCTCTGACCTGAGAGCCCTGCCATGTCACCCCTCTGACCTGAGAGCCCTGCCATGTCACCCCTCTGACTTGAGAGACCTGCCATGTCAACCCTCTGACCTGAGAGCCCTGCCATGTCACCCCTCTGACTTGAGAGGCCTGCCATGTCCCCCCTCTGACCTGAGAGCCCTGTCATGTCCCCCCTCTGACCTGAGAGGCCTGCCATGTCACCCCTCTGACCTGAGAGCCCTGCCATGTCACCCCTCTGACCTGAGAGCCCTGCCATGTCACCCCTCTGACTTGAGAGACCTGCCATGTCAACCCTCTGACCTGAGAGCCCTGCCATGTCCCCCCTCTGACCTGAGAGGCCTGCCATGTCACCCCTCTGACCTGAGAGCCCTGCCATGTCACCCCTCTGACCTGAGAGCCCTGCCATGTCACCCCTCTGACTTGAGAGACCTGCCATGTCAACCCTCTGACCTGAGAGCCCTGCCATGTCACCCCTCTGACTTGAGAGACCTGCCATGTCAACCCTCTGACCTGAGAGCCCTGCCATGTCACCCCTCTGACTTGAGAGGCCTGCCATGTCCCCCCTCTGACCTGAGAGCCCTGCCATGCCACCCCTCTGACCTGAGAGGCCCACCGTGTCCCCCCTCTGACCTGAGAGGCCTGCCATGTCACCCCTCTGACCTGAGAGCCCTGCCATGTCACCCCTCTGACCTGAGAGGCCTGCCATGTCACCCCTCTGACCTGAGAGGCCTGCCATGTCACCCCCTCTGACTTGAGAGCCCTGCCATGTCACCCCTCTGACCTGAGAGGCCTGCCATGTCACCCCTCTGACTTGAGAGGCCTGCCATGTCCCCCCTCTGACCTGAGAGGCCTGCCATGTCCCCCCTCTGACCTAGAGAGCCCTGCCATGTCACCCCTCTGACTTGAGAGGCCTGCCATGTCAACCCTCTGACCTGAGAGCCCTGCCATGTCACCCCTCTGACTTGAGAGGCCTGCCATGTCAACCCTCTGACCTGAGAGCCCTGCCATGTCACCCCTCTGACCTGAGAGGCCTGCCATGTCACCCCTCTGACTTGAGAGCCCTGCCATGTCACCCCTCTGACCTGAGAGGCCTGCCATGTCACCCCTCTGACCTGAGAGCCCTGCCATGTCACCCCTCTGACCTGAGAGGCCTGCCATGTCACCCCTCTGACTTGAGAGGCCTGCCATGTCAACCCTCTGACCTGAGAGGCCCACTGTGTCACCCCTCTGACCTGAGAGGCCTGCCATGTCACCCCTCTGACCTGAGAGGCCTGCCATGTCAACCCTCTGACCTGGAGGCCCACTGTGCCACCCCTCTGACCTGAGAGGCCTGCCATGTCACCCCTCTGACCTGAGAGGCCTGCCATGTCAACCCTCTGACCTGAGAGGCCCACTGTGCCACCCCTCTGACCTGAGAGGCCTGCCATGTCAACCCTCTGACCTGAGAGGCCCACTGTGCCACCCCTCTGACCTGAGAGGCCTGCCATGTCACCCCTCTGACTTGAGAGGCCTGCCATGTCAACCCTCTGACCTGAGAGGCCCACTGTGCCACCCCTCTGACCTGAGAGCCCTGCCATGTCACCCCTCTGACCTGAGAGACCCACCGTGTCACCTCTCTGACCTGAGAGCCCTGCCATGTCACCCCTCTGACCTGAGAGGCCTGCCATGCCACCCCTCTGACCTGAGAGGCCTGTCATGTCACCCCTCTGACTTAAGAGGCCCACTGTGCCACCCCTCTGACCTGAGAGGCCTTTCATGTCCCCCCTCTGACCTGAGAGGCCTGTCATGTCCCCCCTCTGACCTGAGAGCCCTGCCATGTCACCCCTCTGACCTGAGAGGCCTGCCATGTCACCCCTCTGACCTGAGAGGCCTGTCATGTCACCCCCATGACCTGAGAGACCCACCGTGTCACCCCTCTGACCTGAGAGCCCTGCCATGTCACCCCTCTGACCTGAAAGATCCACCGTGTCACCCATCTGACTAGAGAGCCCTGCCATGTCACCCCTCTGACCTGAGAGGCCTGCCATGTCACCCCTCTGACCTGAGAGGCCCACCGTGTCCCCCTCTGACCTGAGAGGCCTGCCATGTCACCCCTCTGACCTGAGAGGCCCACCGTGTCCCCCCTCTGACCTGAGAGGCCTGCCATGTCTCCCCTCTGACCTGAGAGACCCACCGTGTCACCCCTCTGACCTGAGAGGCCTGCCATGTCACCCCTCTGACCTGAGAGGCCTGCCATGTCACCCCTCTGACCTGAGAGCCCTGCCATGTCACCCCTCTGACCTGAGAGCCCTGCCATGTCACCCCTCTGACCTGAGAGGCCCACCGTGTCCCCCCTCTGACCTGAGAGGCCTGCCATGTCACCCCTCTGACCTGAGAGGCCCACCGTGTCCCCCTCTGACCTGAGAGGCCTGCCATGTCACCCCTCTGACCTGAGAGCCCTGCCATGTCACCCCTCTGACCTGAGAGGCCTGCCATGTCACCCCTCTGACCTGAGAGGCCCACCGTGTCCCCCCTCTGACCTGAGAGGCCTGCCATGTCACCCCTCTGACCTGAGAGGCCCACCGTGTCCCCCCTCTGACCTGAGAGGCCTGCCATGTCTCCCCTCTGACCTGAGAGACCCACCGTGTCACCCCTCTGACCTGAGAGGCCTGCCATGTCACCCCTCTGACCTGAGAGGCCTGCCATGTCACCCCTCTGACCTGAGAGGCCTGCCATGTCACCCTTCTGACCTGAGAGCCCTGCCATGTCACCCCTCTGACCTGAGAGCCCTGCCATGTCACCCCTCTGACCTGAGAGGCCTGCCATGCCACCCCCTCTGACCTGAGAGGCCTGCCATGTCACCCCTCTGACCTGAGAGGCCCACCGTGTCCCCCCTCTGACCTGAGAGGCCTGCCATGTCTCCCCTCTGACCTGAGAGCCCTGCCATGTCCCCCCTCTGACCTGAGAGGCCTGCCATGTCTCCCCTCTGACCTGAGAGACCCACCGTGCCCTGACCTGAGACCTGACCTGAGAGGCCTGTCATGGCACCTTTCTGACCTGAGAGGCCTGCCATGTCACCTCTCTGACCTGAGAGGCCTGCCGTGTCACCCCTCGAACCTGAGAGGCCCACCGTGTCCCCCCTCTGACCTGAGAGGCCTGCCATGTCTCCCCTCTGACCAGAGAGACCCACCGTGCCCTGACCTGAGACCTGACCTGAGAGGCCTGTCATGGCACCTTTCTGACCTGAGAGGCCTGCCATGTCACCTCTCTGACCTGAGAGGCCTGCCGTGTCACCCCTCTGACCTGAGAGGCCTGCCATGTTCCCCCTCTGACCTGAGAGGCCTGCCGTGTCACCCATCTGACCTGAGAGGCCTGTCATGCCACCCCTCGAACCTGAGAGGCCTGCCATGTAACCGCCGGACGGACACCCGGCTGACGGTATGTGCTGCATGCGGGCCGGCGGCGGCCAGCGGCGGCGTCACATTGATCGGCGGCTATCCGGCTGCCATTGGTTCGTTAGTGCCGCCCGGAGCAGGAATTACAGCCGAATTCCAACCGCCGGACGGACACCCGGCTGACGGTATGTGCTGCATGCGGGCCGGCGGCGGCCAGCGGCGGCGTCACATTGATCGGCGGCTATCCGGCTGCCATTGGTTCGTTAGTGCCGCCCGGAGCAGGAATTACAGCCGAATTCCTAGCGAGGCGGCGCCCAGTCGCCCGCTCTCCGTCGCATTGCTCTCCAATAAACTAATGAGGGTCACCACCAGTCCGTGTGAACTCTCAGCCCAGCGCGGCGCGACCGGCACAACGCGAGTCGAGATGGCTGAGTGACTCGCCACTTGAAGTGGCAAGTGACTCGCCTTCGAGCTAAGTGACTCTGGAATGGAGCTGGCTGAGTGACTCGCTGAGACGACTCTCCGGCTCGGGATTCCCACTAATGGAACATTCAATCGCGAACAGCGCCCACCTGAGAGAAGTGCGGTGCCGGTGTCGACTTGTCAGCACTGTGCACTTGTCACGCCGCGTGACACTGTGCACTGTGCACTTGTCACGCCGTGTGACGCACACAGTGACCCGTGACGCTCCCTCCCGGGCCTGCGTCACCGCCATCACACCTCAAAACGGTCGCTGCCCCGGACAGTTACCCAGTCTCGGCTGTCGGAGGAGACGAGAATCGAGCCGCTGGCAGCCGCCTCTGAGATAACTCCCCGGGAGGAGGCGCAGCAGCAGTCCCGCTGCGACACCAGCGTCCAGCACATATCTAAATGTGCATCAAGATGGAGAGGTGAACTCCCCAGCTCGGCGCCTAGAGCATATTCCATTATCACGTCCCGCTCAGTGCTGGCAGGATTGATGAACGGCGCGGCCGGAGCCCGACAGCTGCACGGCGGCGGAGGTGATGCTCCTCGCTCCTCGTGGGGTATAGGGTCACGCAATGGTCAGTCCACCTGCAGCACACCCGATATTTAGCGTACAGTGCAGTGGGACGGTTGATGGGAAGGCTGCCGATGACACTACCAGCGGGCCCTGCACACCTGCCGACCCTGTAACCTGTCGTCTTCGCACGACCACAGGTGTCAGCCAAAAGATAAACTGGCCTCTTCAAAAACGCAACGCAAGTAAATCTGCTAAAAAGGTAAATCTGCTTAGTATCCTATTTACTCTGGTATAGTCGAGATTCTTAAGTTGGGGCTATGTTTGTCACTGGCTATCGTGCCACTGCAGGGGTACCGCACAGTGGTGGGGTCCGGGGGACAGGACAGGTGCCGGCTGGACAGAGCTGGCTCCGTGTCCAGGTACCGCACAGTGGTGTGGTCCGGGGGACAGGACAGGTTCCGGCTGGACAGAGCTGGCTCCGTGTCCAGGTACTGCACAGTGGTGGGGTCCGGGGGGACAGGACAGGTTCCGGCTGGACAGAGCTGGCTCCGTGTCCAGGTACCGCACAGTGGTATGGCCCGGGGGGACAGGACAGGTGCCGGCTTGACAGAGCTGGCCCTGTGTCCAGGTACTGCGCGGTGGTGTGGTCCGGGGGACAGGACAGGTGCCGGCTGGACAGAGCTGGCTCCGAGTCCAGGTACTGCACAGTGGTGGGGTCCGGAGGACAGGACAGGTGCCGGCTGGACAGAGCTGGCTCCGTGTCCAGGTACTGCGCGGTGGTGGGGTCCGGGGGACAGGACAGGTGCCGGCTGTCCAGACATCTGATTGGCGTGCAAAAACGTACCGGCCTGACCACTGACCAGGGACCGGTCTGTCCGCACCTGCCGTCCACAGAGGGTCACTGAGCGAACAGCGCCGGGGAGCTCGGCCACGATGGCTGACGCTGCCTCAGCTGCCGTACCGGCCATGTCATCTCAGCAGCTGATGTATAGACTGCTATCTGATCTGTCTGTGTACGCGTCACTGTTAGCCAGGCATGGAGATAACGAGTGAAGCATGAGGCATCACTCAACAGGCAAAACCGGCAGATATCATGAGGCATTGACAATGTTAGGTGGGTAATGTATGCATGGAAGTTTGTTTTTTCTCGGAAAACAATGTGTTGGTTAAAAGTGTTGGTCACTGACCACAATGGCTTCTTTAAAGCTTCTATCACGACTTAAATATGATTTGAGCAATAGCTCCTACAGCGTTGCACCCACAACAGCGAAGCCGTCGGCCTACGGTGTCGGTTATCATGAAGGCGGGCGGCCCGGGGCCCAGGGCATATTCTAACGTATTGACTGCCTCCCATTTCGGGACGCAGCCCCCATCCGTCGGGACCCTTCCGATTTTGGACCACTGCGTCCCAGGGGTGAAATGTGCCCCTGATAACTAAAAGCAACGATCATGGTTTGAAAAACCGAAGTACCACTGTTTTGCCGCTATGCTGTCCGGGAATCGGCTTGTCCTGGCCCTGCCCTTTGCACTGCCCTGTGCCCTGCCCTGTTCCCTGCCCTGTGCCCTGCCCTGTGCCCTGCCCTGTGCCCTGCCCTGTGCCCTGCCCTGTGCCCTGCCCTGTGCCCTTCCCTGTGCCCTGCCCTGTGCCCTGCCCGGTGCCCTGCCCGGTGCCCTGCCCGGTGCCCTGCCCGGTGCCCTGCCCGGTGCCCTGCCCTGTGCCCTGCCCTGTGCCCTGCCCTGTGCCCTGCCCTGTGCCCTGCCCTGTGCCCTGCCCTGTGCCCTGCCCTGTGCCCTGCCCGGTGCCCTGCCCGGTGCCCTGCCCGGTGCCCTGCCTGGTGCCCTGCCCGGTGCCCTGCCCGGTGCCCTGCCCTGTGCCCTGCCCTGTGCCCTGCACTGACCTGTGCCCTACACTGCCCTGTGCCGTGTCGCTCCCCTGTGCCGTGCGTCGCACCCACGCTCCCTCCCCTGTGTCGTGCCCTGCCACGTGCCCTGCCCTGTGCCCTGCCCTGTGCCCTGCCCTGTGCCCTGCCCTGTGCCCTGCCCTGTGCCCTGCCCTGTGCCCTGCCCGGTGCCCTGCCCGGTGCCCTGCCCGGTGCCCTGCCCGGTGCCCTGCCCGGTGCCCTGCCCTGTGCCCTGCCCTGTGCCCTGCCCTGTGCCCTGCACTGACCTGTGCCCTACACTGCCCTGTGCCGTGTCGCTCCCCTGTGCCGTGCGTCGCACCCACGCTCCCTCCCCTGTGTCGTGCCCTGCCCTGTGCCCTGCCCTGTGCCCTGCCCTGTGCCCTGCCCTGTGCCCTGCCCTGTGCCCTGCCCTGCGCCCTGCCCGGTGCCCTGCCCGGTGCCCTGCCCGGTGCCCTGCCCGGTGCCCTGCCCGGTGCCCTGCCCTGTGCCCTGCCCTGTGCCCTGCCCTGTTCCCTTTCCTGTGCCCTGCCCTGTGCCCTGCCCTGTGCCCTGCCCTGTGCCCTGCCCTGTGCCCTGCCCTGTGCCCTGCCCTGTGCCCTGCCCTGTGCCCTGCCCTGTGCCCTGCACTGACCTGTGCCCTACACTGCCCTGTGCCGTGTCGCTCCCCTGTGCCGTGCGTCGCACCCACGCTCCCTGCCCTGTGCCCTGCCCTGTGCCCTGTCCTGTGCCCTGCCCTGTGCCCTGCCCTGTGCCCTGCCCTGTGCCCTGCCCTGTGCCCTGCCCTGTGCCCTGCCCTGTGCCCTGACCTGTGCCCTGCCCTGTGCCCTGCCCTGTGCCCTGCCCTGTGCCCTGCCCTGTGCCCTGCCCTGTGCCCTGCCCTGTGCCCTGCCCTGTGCCCTGCCCTGTGCCCTGCCCTGTGCCCTTCCCTGTGCCTTGCCCTGTGCCCTGCCCTGTGCCCTGCCCTGTGCCCTGCCCTGTACCCTTCCCTGTGCCCTGCCCTGTGCCCTGCCCTGTGCCCTTCCCTGTGCCCTGCCCGGTGCCCTGCCCGGTGCCCTGCCCGGTGCCCTGCCCGGTGCCCTGCCCGGTGCCCTGCCCGGTGCCCTGCCCTGTGCCCCGCCCTGTGCCCTGCCCTGTGCCCTGCCCTGTGCCCTGCCCTGTGCCCTGCCCGGTGCCCTGCCCGGTGCCCTGCCCGGTGCCCTGCCCGGTGCCCTGCCCGGTGCCCTGCCCTGTGCCCTGCCCTGTGCCCTGCCCTGTGCCCTGCCCTGTGCCCTGCCCTGTGCCCTGCCCTGTGCCCTGCCCTGTGCCCTGCCCTGTGCCCTTCCCTGTGCCCTTCCCTGTGCCCTGCCCTGTGGCCTGCCCGGTGCCCTGCCCGGTGCCCTGCCCGGTGCCCTGCCCGGTGCCCTGCCCGGTGCCCTGCCCGGTGCCCTGCCCGGTGCCCTGCCCTGTGCCCTTCCCTGTGCCCTGCCCGGTGCCCTGCCCGGTGCCCTGCCCGGTGCCCTGCCCGGTGCCCTGCCCGGTGCCCTGCCCTGTGCCCTGCCCTGTGCCCTGCACTGACCTGTGCCCTACACTGCCCTGTGCCGTGTCGCTCCCCTTTGCCGTGCGTCGCACCCACGCTCCCTCCCCTGTGCCGTGCCCTGCCACGTGCCCTGCCCTGTGTCCTGCCCTGTGCCCTGCCCTGTGCCCTGCCCTGTGCCCTGCCCTGTGCCCTGCCCTGTGCCCTTCCCTGCGCCCTGCCCTGTGCCCTGCCCTGTGCCCTGCCGTGTGCCCTGCCCTGTGCCCTGCCCGGTGCCCTGCCCTGTGCCCTTCCCTGTGCTCTGCCCTGTGCCCTGCCCTGTGCCCTGCCCTGTGCCCTGCACTGACCTGTACCCTACACTGCCCTGTGCCGTGTCGCTCCCCTGTGCCGTGCGCTGCTCCCACGCTCCCTCCCCTGTGCCGTGCCATGCCACGTGCCCTCCCGGTGTCCTGCGTCCTGTCCTGTCCTGTCCTGTCTTGTGCGCTGACCGCTGCCCTGTGCCCCTCCGGTACCCTGAGTGCTTGCTGTTGCCCTGAAGGCCCTCTCAGACCGGCATTGGACCCTCCGAGGCATGGGTGGAGAATCGTTTCAAAAGTTGGTGTGGCCGGCGCACTGGCGGATCCAGCCTCTCTCCGTGGGGGAGGGAAGGGGGGCATCTTTTTGTGGCAAAAAGGTACCCTCATTTTTTTTATCTGCGGATTTGGGCCGGTCACCTTATTTTGGTATTCGAGCTTAAGAAATTAACTTCAAATTTGCGAAAATGTATCGTGTTAATTTTGTTTCCGGAAAAAACATTTATTTTCATTTTTGGGGTCAAAAACACATAATTTTGAAAATCAGAGATAACCATTTTGAAGAGAATGTCATTTATTTTCTTTTGACATTTTTGTTTTGCAATTTTCTACAAACCTATATTTTCTACGATTGTTCAAACATTTATCGTTTTTCCACAAAAGAAATGGCATGGCATGGCGTCATTATAACGTCATTATCTCCCACAAAAACTGCATAAATGTCATTGGAATTTGTTGCAAAGACGTAGAATGGATGCAGCACGAGTACTGCAAGTTTAACGTTGATATCTATCATAGTTTTCAAGTTATTGAGAAAATCCGGGAGGGAGGGCAGATTCTTCCCCCCCCCCCACCCACCAGCGGGGCGCGGGTTAAGTGTCACCGGGTAAGCGTGTTAAGGGTTAAGTGAAGTTGTGCTTGAATTGCATCAGGTGCGTTGTTTTGTCTATCATTGAAATAAAGGGATACATACAAACTTCCAATTCAATCACTCGAGAAAACAACTTCCGTTTTCATGAAGTTTCATTGTTTGTTTTTCATTGTTTTTCACATTCAGTGCAGGGAAAGCGCGAGGGGAGGGGGGTATACTGGTATATAATGCCCCTCCCAGATTCCTGTGGGAGGGGGGAGGAATTTGCCCGATGTCTTCCCCCCCCCCCTGGATCCACCAGTGCCAGCAATGACCGCCAAGTAGAGCCTCTGTCAAACACTTAATGGAATTATTCACTTTCCCATTTTTCAAATTTGCATAAGTAATTGCGAAAGTTGTGTCATGCCGCGAAGCGGTGCGAAATTTTCCGGTTTTCGACTGTGTATAGCTGGATTTTGACTGCTGCAAAGACAATTTTACGATTGTACGATGCATTGGGAACGCGCGTGTGGGGGGGGCATACTTGTATGTAATGCCCATCCTAGATTCCTGTGTGTGTGTGTGGGGGGGATTTGACCCTGATGCCCCCCCCCCCCCCTGGATCCGCCAGTGGGCCGGCGGCTACTGGCCTCCAACCGGCTGCCGGCAGTGACGTCATACGGCGGTCCGCCGAGTTCAAGGTCAAATGGCTCGTGTCCTTACCTGGTTATAGAACCTTGGTTTTTACCACGTTCATATAATAGTTTTTACTTTGGAAACACTTTGGAATGAGAAACTTGATTATTTTTCGGTTTTCCTTTATTCCCCGCACAAATTCTCGCCTTTGTTTTCTCCAAAAAAAAACTATTTCTATAGTACTTGATAGCATTAGAATGCACTCTTGGCGCAAGAAAGACGAATTATTGCATTGCTATTGGTACGTGTAAACCACTACATCTAAAATTGGAGGGACTAAGATTCACACAAATATGCATTATTTTATATTAGATGTCAAAATGTATGCATTATTGTAAAATTTATGGGTAACTAATGAACTTAGGGGATATTTATGTAATGCTTCGCTTGAATATTATTGTTTTATTTATCAATTTGAGGCTTTGGGAAATACTTTGTGCCTAATATAAATTGATACCTTGGTATATGAGTATGAGTTTGAAGGCTTCTTGAATGAAACTGATAATATTGTTGGAATGGTAGATACATTTTGTTACTAGCTGTGAATTTTTAATTCGATTTGTTATGTTCTGTGATCTATTTCTGTATTTAGGAAATCCCTTTGTCGTCATGTGCTTTGTTGCTTGATATTGTTTTGCCAGGCTTGTATTAAGTTACTTGTTCCATTTTTAGTGTGCAAGACTAACTCCCAATATTGAATTGCAATTTTAATATAAGTACTTACCTTGAGGTGTCAATATACATTTTACCTATAACAATGTGTGTTTAATTGTTCGATAAATTTGGTTGCCAGGCTTGCATTAGGCTATTTTTAACATTTTTTACCAATAACTCATAAAATGTCACCTTCAAAAGTAAAAATCAAATCAGGAAGTTGGTGTGGCACTGCGACACCAACTTTTAAGATGGTGTGGCCATGGCCATACCTGCCATACCGCATTCTCCGCCCATGCTCCGAGGTCTTGCAAAGGCCCTCTCAGACTAGCATG
>JAXIVJ010006751.1:0-40000 GCA_036785665.1 Chirona hameri | reverse complement strand
CTCCCTGCGAGGCGCCCTCCCCGTCCTCGAGTCCCCCTGCGAGGCGCCCTCCCGTCCCCGAGTCCCCCTGCGAGGCGCCCTCCCCGTCCCCGATTCCCCCTACGATGCGCCCTATCCGTCCCCGAGTCCCCCTGCGAGGCGCCCTCCCCGTCCCCGAGTCCCCCTGCGAGGCGCCCTCTCCGTCCCCGAGTCCCCCTGCGAGGCGCCCTCTCTGTCCCCGAGTCCCCCTGCGAGGCGCCCTCTCCGTCCCCGAGTCCCCCTGCGAGGCGCCCTCTTCGTCCCCGAGTCACCCTGCGAGGCGCCCTCTCCGTCCCCGAGTCCCCCTGGGAGGAGGCGCGGGCCGCCAGTCGTCACGGCACATTCCTGGGCAGCGTGACAGGCGCCACAAAGCGACCCTCGCCGGCCGGCCCGCTCTGCCGCCGCCGCGCCGCTGAATACAGCCGTGGCAGTGTTGTGACGGCCGGGGAAGCGGCGCATTGTGGCCGCCGACAACAGTCCGGTTAGGGCCGGGCCACGGCGGGGGGCGGGACGATCGGGGGCGGGGGCGGGGGCGGGTCAGGTGAGGTGACGGGGGGGGGGGGGGGCGGAAGGAGGCGGGGGCGGCAAACACCTCGGGTCTATTGGCTCCGATGGAAATTGATGATGGTGACGTGGCCCGTGGCCGGTGGGCGTGCTGCACGGTCCTTGTGGTGTTATTCGCTGCTGTAACGACATTGTGACGTCACGGTGACGCAATACTAGGCGACAAATTTATTTTATCCAATAACGCTGCCTTGTTGCTCTTCAGTGTTGCTTTAGCCATGCCCGGCACTGTATTCTGACATACACACTTAACCTGCTTCCCCAACCTGACCTTCATTGATGGGACAGTACAGCGAGTAGCGACCCTGGCGTTTTGTTTTGTATCCCAACTGAAGGTCATCGCCACTCCAGGATATGTAATCATTTGACCTAAGCAACGCACCTCTTCAAAAACTCTGCTCTGTGTGCACCGTATCTAGGAGTGCGCTACTTGTTCCACGGCCCATTACTCTGCTGCGCCCCTCTCGGAGTGCGTCCCGTAACAAGGGGCTGGCCTGCGTCCCTCTCGGAGTGAGCCCCGTGACAAGTGGCTGGCCTGCGTCCCTCTCGGAGTGAGCCCCGTAACAAGTGGCTGGCCTGCGTCCCTCTCGGAGTGCGTCCCGTAACAAGTGGCTGGCCTGCGTCCCTCTCGGAGTGCGTCCCGTAACAAGTGGCTGGCCTGCGTCCCTCTCGGAGTGCGTCCCGTAACAAGTGGCTGACCTGCGTCCCTCTCGGAGAGCGTCCCGTAACAAGTGGCTGACCTGCGTCCCTCTCGGAGTGCGTCCCGTAACAAGTGGCTGACCTGCGTCCCTCTCGGAGTGAGCCCCGTAACAAGTGGCTGACCTGCGTCCCTCTCGGAGTGCGTCCCGTAACAAGTGGCTGACCTGCGTCCCTCTCGGAGTGAGCCCCGTAACAAGTGGCTGGCCTGCGTCCCTCTCGGAGTGCGTCCCGTAACAAGTGGCTGACCTGCGCGTCTCGTTACCGCACCGGTGTCAGCCGTTGCGAGTTATTGGCTTTGTTAGAGCGACTCGGCGGGCGCCGCAGCTCAGCTGCAATAAAGGGCGCTCAGCTGCCCTGTCCTGTCTATGGCGGTCCGTCATTGTTAGCGGCTGTGGCCATTGACAGCTCAGGCTGTGGCCATTGACAGGTGGTTGACGGAACGGCTGTGTGCCAGCTGACCCTCTCCTACTGGTCAGCGGCTCAGCGGCGTCCGCGGACCGCACGTGTCACGGTCCGCACGTGTCGCGGACCGCACGTGCTCAGACGCTGGCCAGTGGCGACAAGTCGGCGGCTTCTCTGCCGCGAGTCAAGGCCATCGATGACGACTGGGTGCTGAGGGACCGCAGAACTTTTGTCGGTTGGTTCTCAAATGTCGCGTGAGACATGACGTTGCATTGCCGTCACGAGAGTGATTGAGTTCAGGATGTGCCCACATGCCGCTAACACAAACCGCGGTGAGTGGATGGTTCAGCTGTAATCTATTGGCAATCACGTGCCTCATGGTGTCAGCGTCAGCAAAGTTCGACGAAGTGCTAGTCGACTGTGCAAAGGAGACAATAGTCGCCCGTCCTTACTTTCACCAGGAGCTGGAATACTCAATGCATACATTAAATACCACATACGGCATGATAGAAAGAGCTGTTTCTCGGTAAGCACTGAAACCTCATTAAAAACAATATATACCTATGCCATACAGATAAAACAAACTTCAGTCATGAACCATGGTCAGACGTTAACGACGGCGTTGACATTACGATGGTTCATGGAGGGCAGCCTTCTGCTGTTTTGTATGAAACATTACATATGAGTCGTTTTCACGAATATTTATTGCGCTGAAAAGTTTCGGAGATGTTTTTGAAAAGTTTCTGAAAAGTTTTAAGAAGTTTTGGTATAGAAGTCTTAGTATATTATACATTCCAAGAAATACATTACTGATTTAGGCGATATTATCCCTATGCAATAGTTATGGAAACATGTATTGAGCTCATAACAAGTTTATGATACAAAATTGGCCGTTTTTAAATAACATATGCGTCTAGAGTCCATTCGTTCAGCTTCGCATACCGTCATACTAGTTACTATATCTGGCAGCGTCATGGATCACAGGTCTGTCTGCGCATGCGCAGTGATGTGTCAGCATAGATTCGCCACCGCTTCCGACCCGCGTGCCGCACGCACATCCTTTCATCGACATCGGACCTACGGACGCCTTCTAGCCAGCCTTCTCCAGCTCTCCACCGCTTCCGGGTGCGGGACCCTGTCCACGTGCTTGTGGCAGGGTCGTTAGACCCTTAGATAGGTAGCCCTTATATATTTTTAAGTAGGTAACGTAATTTCCACAATTTGCAAGGTAGAGAACCCGCTTCATTCTTTAGATTAATTGCAGCTGGCAACACGTTCTGCCGTGTGTGCCACGTTAACGTAACTTAGGTTATTCATTAAACTTTCCCCTCCCTCCTCCGGTCATGGCGACCTCCCCGCCCCTCCGTCCCCTCATGGCGACTTCCCCGCCCCTCCGTCCCCTCATGGCGACCCCCCGCCCGGCCCCCTTCAGGAGTCTCTCCCCTCCCGTCCCGGCGCGCGGCCACCCCCCGGCTTCCTTCAGAAGCCACCCGACCCCCTTCAGGGGTCTGCCCCCCGGACGGTCCTCCTGGACCCCCCGGCTCCCCTCAGGAGCCTCGCCTGGACCGACCCGGTGCTTGGATCCCCCCCCCCCAACACCTCGCCACCCGACGGGCCTGATCTCCTCCTCATTCAGAGGAAGGACGGAGTGACCATGAGGCACTCCAACCCGTTCGCGGTGCGCCGCCAACTGGTCGCCCTCTGCAGAGAGGTGGCCAGCGCGCGCTCCATCCGTTCCGGCGCTCTGCTGGTTCAGACCCTGTCTGGCCAGCAGACTGCCACCCTCCTAGCCATCCCGTCTTGCATGGACAAGGCTTGTGAGGTGACGGCCCCCGACCACATGAATTCCTGCCAGGGATTCATCCTGTGCCCCGAAGTCAGCAATCTGACTGAGACCGTGCTCCTCCAGGAGCTAGTGACTCAGGGGGTGACAGAAGTGGTCCGGATGCGGTCTAAGCGACCAGGCCCCAACCCCATGGTCCGGCTGCGTTTCCGGGGCTTACAGCTCCCGGAACGCATCTACTGTGGCTACATAGTAGTCACAGTCAAGGAGTGGACCCAAGGGCCACTGCAGTGCAGAGCCTGCTGGTGGTTTGGCCACCACCAGCGTCAGTGTCACGCCCGCCAGTCCATCTGCGGGAAGTGCGCCGAGACGCACGACACAGCCCAATGTGTCGGTGGCGACACCGCAGCCACTCGCTGCGTGTCGTGCGGGGCCGCTCACCCCGCATGGTCCCGTGACTGCCCTGCCCGAGCGATAGCCGCCGAGCAGACCCGGGCCCGCAAGGCGGTCCCCCCACCCCACCTCCCATCCCAGCGCTGGCCCCCAGCGTCTGGCCCCCGCTGCCCCCATCCCACCGAACCCCACCCGTGCCCCTCCGTCGGACCTCAAGTGGGTCCACCCCACCGGTGCCACCGCCTGCCTCGTCACAGCGGCGGCAGTGCACACCCCCACCGACGGCAGAGCAGGCCGAGTCCCTTCTGTCCCTTCTGGACTCTAGCATCGCCGAGTCCCTTCTGGACTCTGGCAGTGCCCCAGCGGCACCCACTCCCACCCCCGCCGAATCTCTGGCGGAGTCCCCGCTCGAGTCCTCTGAGTCCTCTGAGGACTCTGACGCCTCTATGATCAGAGCCGTCACCCGTCAACTCCCAAACTCCCACCCTCCTCCTCTCTCTGAAGACAGTCAGTCCCTCACCCTCTCCCTGCCATCCCTCCCCTCCCCCCACCCTCCTTCCCAGCTCCCTCGTAGCCCCTCCCCCCCCCCCAGCCCCTCTGAAAGTAACCGCTACCGCCGCAATTTGAGACGGTTCAACAAGAAACAATAAATCACCTCCAACAAATACTTCATTCAGTTGTTTCTGACTAACCGTTAAATTGTGCTGCTGCTGACGTGGGAGTTGCGTGTTGGCTGCCGGTGTTTTGTTTCGGGGGCCCCCTGCTGGATCTCGGCCGCGCGGCGAATGGCCAGCGCTGTTCGTGACGTGGCTGATTTGGCGGGGGATTTCTGAGATGGGACGCCGATGGTAGATGAGCGGTTTTGCGTTGGCGGCGGCATGATTCCCTGTCAAATTGGTCGCTAAATCAGGTTGCTGCCGACGTGGGGTAGCGTGTTGGCTGCCGGTGTCTTGTTGCGGGGGCCCCCTGCTGGATTGGTAGCGCGGCGAATGGTTATGGCTTGGCTGTTCGTTGCGTAGCTGATTTGGCGGGGGATTTCTGCGATGGGACGCCGATGGTTGATGTGCGGTTTTGCGTTGGCGGCGGCATGATTCCCTGCCAAACCAGTCAGAAATAACTTCCTGACTAACTGTTAAATCAAGTTACTGCTGACGCGGGAGTTGCGGGTTGGCTGCCGGTGTCTTGTTGCGGGGGCCCCTGCTGGATCTCGGCCGCGCGGCGAATGGCCGGCGCTGTTCGTGACGTGGCTGATTTGGCGGGGGATTTCTGCGATGGGACGCCGATGGCTGATGTGCGATTTTGCGTTGGCGGCGGCATGATTCCCTGCCAAACCAGATCACACGCCGATGCTGCGCCGCGGTGCGGTGGCTGCTGCGCTGCGGTGCAGTGTCCGCTGCGCTGCGGTGCAGCATGTTAAATTATGTTAAAATCACGTTGCTGCCGACGTGGGGTTGAGTGTTGGCTGCCGGTGTCTTGTTACGGGGGCCCCCTGCTGGATCTCGGCCGCGCGGCGAATTCGTTGCGTGGCTGATTTGGCGGGGGACTTCTGCGATGGGACGCCGATGGTAGATGTGCGGTCTTGCGTTGGCGGCGGCATGATTCCCTGCCAAATCAGTCGCGCAACGAAAGGTTCCATTGGAATTCGTTGTTCATTTCTTAACGTAATGCTCCTCCCAACCCTCCTCTCCCCTCTACTCCGCTCTTGCCAAAGCCGAGTACCTGAACACCCGCCCCTGATAACAGATGCCGATGCTGCGCTGCGGTGCGGTGGCCGCTGCGCTGCGGTGCGGTGCTCACTCCACTGCGCTGCGGTGCGGTGTCCGCTGCGCTGCGGTGCAGTATGTTAAATCATGTTGCTGCCGACGTGGGGTTGCGCGTTGGCTGCCGGTGTCTTGTTGCGGGGGCCCCCTGCTGGATCTCGGCCCCGCGGCGAGGGTTTCTGGCCGTGGCTCTTCGTGGCGTGGCTGATTTGGCGGGGGATTTCTGCGATGGGACGCCGATGGCTGATGTGCGATTTTGCGTTGGCGGCGGCATGATTCCCTGCCAAACCAGATCACACGCCGATGCTGCGCCGCGGTGCGGTGGCTGCTGCGCTGCGGTGCAGTGTCCACTGCGCTGCGGTGCAGTATCCACCCTGTCAAACTTTTTTACACTGTTAGGTGATAGTTATCTTGTATTGATAGGTCCCCTCTTAGATTATCTCTACCAAACACGTTTAGCTAAACAAATATAACAGTTTTTTTTTGCCTTGCGCATTTTTGGCCCACCGCGCAGGTTTTTCCCCTTTGCTATAGACGCTGGGTTTTTTATTATTCAGGACTTTTCGCCCAGCTAAACACACCCCACAACCAGGTCTCGCCGAGGCGCCGGAGCTAGGGAGACTGGCAACAGTCTCCCGCTGTTGCAATGACGGCACCCCACGGCTCCATCAACTCTGACACTGTACAAGTATTCTGCTCTGTGTGTGTATGAAATATATTGTGTATGTATGTGTCTCGTGTTTTATTTTAACTTTGACTTTGAACGAAATACTTAACGTAAGATAGACTTTAGATTTACTGTGAACAATTCACTTAACGTAAAATAGCTACCCTATTCCCTTTCTTGCTCGGGTTCCCATAAACCGACTAACGTAACTCTTTGCCTGGCAAATTGCCAGAAGTACTTTCCCCAAACCCGGGATATGGCTATAGGCCGGTCCGGGTAAAAAAAAAAAAAAAAAAAAACGCACGCACATGGACAAAGCCAAGCCGCACAGGCCGGCCGCCGGATTGGGCCGGATTGGGCGAGTCCAGTGCGTCCAATTGCGTCACACGCCACAGATAGTTTCTGAATCGTTCTAAAGTTTTGACAAGAATCAGTCGGTGGACATCACAACTGACCTATCAATACTTTGAACGATGCACGAGCGAGCGCGAACGAAATGTATGGTGAATTTCAACTCGATCGGGCAAGTAGTTTCTGAGATACAAAAAGGGTGAGCATGTGCGCACTTGCAGAGTTGTGCACCTCCGACTTGTGGAAAGGCGGCGGCGGAGAGGTCCCTAACCACGCACCAAATTAGAAAAAAATCGGCTCAGCCGTTCATGAGATATAAAATAGGGATGTGCACGTGCGCACGTGCAGAGGCACCCCACCCCTGACTTGTGGAAACTGGCGGCTGAGAGGTCCCTAGCCACACACCAAATTTGAACACAATCGGCTCAGCCGTTCCTGAGATACGGAGCCGAATCCTGAGATAATATAGAATAGGGGTGTGCACGTGCGCACGTGCAGAGTCACCCACCCCTGCCTTGTGGGAAAGTGGCGGCTGAGGGGTCCCTAATCACACACCAAATGTGCACATAATCTGCCCAGCCGTTGTTATTTTTTTTCTCGAGAAATCACTTTTCAACACCCCTCACTCGGTACGCGCTACGCACAGTGATAGTCACCCACATGAGTTGGCACTCGTCTCAAACAGGATAGGTTGGATGGGGCTGCTCAGCAAAGAAGCCCGCTTGTCAATCGGACGTGTGGTTGCAGAGATATGAACTTCTCAAAAGCGTCGCCACGGGTCGGGTCGGGTCGGGCTGGGCCGGGCAGCTCATATTCAGATTTTCCCATATACCACGGAAGGACGAGCGCGCTTCGCGCTCGCTCGTAACCAGTAAAACGCCTTTTTGGGCGATGACCGAGCGGGCGCGCTCTGGTAAAACTAAATTAAGTTGTATTAATTTGTTCATGATCTCCTTTTTCGAATCCGCCAAAAGGGAGTATGTCCTGAGCGCTGCATGCTTCATCGTAAACAAATATTATCGAGCGGGCGCGAAGCGCCCGTGAGGTTTCTCGTCAACTTACTAGACAAATTTACATTTGACCCGGCCCGATCCGGCCCGACCCAGCCATACAGACGCTTTTCAGAAGCTAATAACTTTGCAACCACTCCTCCGATTAAGATCAGGGTTTCACCATTAGATAGGACCATCAAATATATTTTGATTTTGGTATAGTGCGTTCTGATAGGGCTGGTACCACAGCACGTGGCAACCGCAGGCGTCAAAATGAACAAAATCATTATTGATCAAAAATGGCTTGATTTATCTAAGCATTCGTTTTTTATACGCTGAAGCATGCAGCGCTCAGGACGTACTCCCTTTTGTCGGATTCGAGAAAGGAGATCATGTACAATTTAATTAAACTTAATTTTATGTTGGCATGCATGGAGGCCTGGCATTTTTTTTTATGGAGGACTAAAAGGACGAAAAACACTATGTGTTACTACCACGTGTGCTCCCGTACTGTTTCATATTCCAAACCTGTTTTAGCTTTACCAGTGCGCGCCCGCTCGGTCATCGCCTAAAAAGGCGTTTTACTGGTGTTTAGATACAGGGGCGGATCCAGGGGGGGCACAGGGGGCACGTCCCCCCGAAACATCTGAGGAGGGCCCTTTTCGGCGCGCTGCGCGCGCCGAAAAGGGCAAAGGAGACCGAGCGAAGCGCGGTATCATGGGCTCTCTAAGAGTCTGGAGACCACGCAAAGTGGTCTTTAGAGAGTTTAGAGTACTTCAAAGGCCCTTAACCCGCGAATCACTGGGGGGCTTTTTGTAGCCCCCCCCCCCCCCTTAGGAATATTAAGAATATCTCAACAACTAATGGAGATATCAACGCCAAACTTTCAGTATCTTTCCGGGCATCATCTGTACACCTTTTGTGCAAAAATGAAGTAATTTCGTCAGAATTTTTTGAGATATAGTGAATTAAGTGACGTCACTAAACACGATTTTGACACAAAAATCAGCTAAACTTTGCCAGGCCGTACAAATGCCACATTTGAAGAAAATACAATCGGAAAACGCTGAAAGGTAGAATATTGCAAAGGCTACAAACCAGCTATCTCGAAATTTCGAAAATGTTGTTTTTTTACCCCAATTTTTTTTAAAATAAAAATGCCCACAAAATTACATTTTTCAAAGATATTATTTAAAAAACTGAATATATGTCAGATAACGACATATGGGCAACTACCATACCAAATTTCAAAATGATATCATCTTTTTTGACTGACATGGCATATAAAGTATGGGTAAATCATGACGTCATATTTTGAAATTGCGTTTTTTGGCTTTTATTGACCAGGTACAGATAAATAAACGCCAACACTGTATTTTTTTAGATAAAACTGATATAGAAACATGCTTTTTTCATTTCGATTTATCAATTTCAAATTTTGACCTTCAGTGACCTGAACTTTTTTTCTTCTTTTTTTAAAATAAATTTTGTCCGAATGTTTTGTGTGGATGGATTTCCGAGGTCAGGACCGACGCTAAGCAGAGCTTGTTGCGCAGGTCCTGACCTCACCACCCGATCGCGCAATTCCTGTTGGCCGGCAGAATTTAGAGACGGAAGTTTAACGTGCCCGACATACCTGGACACGGTCCGCCCCGCTCACTGACGTCACCTGACCTTGAGTGCGACCGCTGCCACCGGCCGCGGTCGCACTCACCTGAACTTGACCTGAATTTGACACTAATTCACGTAAATGAAGTCAGGTGGTAAAATGACTATCACTATCGAATTCTACGCGTAAAAGCATCCATAAAACATGTGCTGCATGACTTTCGTAGATATTTTGTGTGTAGTGACCTTTTGTGACCTGACCTTGACCTTGATGTTTTCCCAAAATCGCACTGTAGCTCATGTTGGATATGTATCATACCTTTGACAGCACTTTGGGTGATTATAGGCGCAATCAAAGGCCATGGATGGCAAATATCGTCCATAAACTCAAATACCTCGATTTTGATGTTTGACTTGACCGTGGCATGACATGTGACCTTAATTTGAAATTGTTAAGTGTGCGTTAGGTTTATCTTATTGAGCGCTTTCGAATGCCACCTTGCGCGTCTCGCTGCGATGATTGGTTCTGAAGATACGAGGGGGGCTAACCCCCCAGTGAGTCGTGTTACAGAATATACCCCAGTGACTGCCGGGTTAAGGGCCAACAGGGCCCTCTTCGAAAGACCAGAGGGCCCCATAAACGTCCAAAGGCCTCCTGTAGAGGTCAGAGGGCCCCTGGCCAGACCAAAAGGGCCCCTGGGTGGGTCAGAAGGGCCCCTGAACATGCCGAATGGCCCCTAGTCAGCAAAGAGGGGCCCTTGGGCAGGTCGGAGGGCCCCTGACATGTCGGCAGGGCGACAAAGCAGCCAGCGCAGGTCCTTACCAGGTCGAAAGGGTCCCTGAGCAGGCTGGAGTGCCCCTGGACAGACCCAAAGGGCCCCTGAGAAGTTGAAAGGGCCCCTGTGCAGGTCAGAGGGGCCTCTGACCAGACTGAAAGGGCCCCTGGGTGGGTCAGAAGGGCCCCTGAACATGCTGAATGGCCCCTAGCCAGCACGGATGGGCCCCAGGTCAAATCGGAGGGCCCCTTAGCATGTCGGCAGGGCGACAAAGCAGCCAGCGTAGTCCCTTGCCAGGTCGGAAGGGCCCCTTAGAAGGCTGAATGGCCCCTGGACAGACCGGAGGGCCCCATGTAGTTCAAAAGGCCCCTTTGCAGGTCGGAGGGGCCCCTGACCGGACCGAAAGGGTCCCTGGGTGGTTCAGAAGGGTCCTGAACATGCCGAATGCGCCCCTAGCCAGCACAGAGGGCCCCTGGGTAGGTCGGAGGGGCCCCTGAGCATGTCGGCAGGACGAAAAAGCAGCCAGCGTTGTACCTTGCCAGGTCGGAAGGGCCCCTTAAAAGGCTGGAGGACCCCTGGACAGACCAGAGCGCCCCTGATAATTGCAAAGGACCCATGTGGAGGTCAGAGGGTCTGCTGGGCCCTTGCAATGATTGGGAATTGGGCTCTTTCAAGGGGGCCGGGTGTCTCAGTTGGTAGAGCGTCGGACTCGGAATCCAAGGGTTCCTGGTTCGAGTCTGGCAACTGGCGCAAGTCATTCGGTTCCCCGCCCGGAGGGGAGTGGTTCTCCTCCCCACCCGCGGCGGCATATAGCTATAGGCTGGACTACGGGGTGGGCGAGAATCACTCCCCTCCCCCCCCCCCCACCCCAAAAAAAGGAAAACAAATATTTGAACGCTCGGGAAGGGGCCCTTTCGAGGCGCCCCCCCCCCCTGGACGAAATACTGGATACGTGCCTGGATCCTACGTCAGTCTGAGAGTGTCCTTGTCAGGTCTCAATATGCCCTGGCTGGGTCTGAGAAAGCCCTACGCCTGTCGGTGAGGGCCTTTGCTAGTTCTGAGAGGGCCCTGGGGTGGTTTGCGAGGATCCTGGCTGGGCCTGATAGGGTTCTCCGCCCGCTTAAGATGACCTGACCAAGCCTTATAGGGATCATACGCTGGTTTGAGAGGTCCAGTCCCAGTCCTGACTGGTTCCTACATTAGTCAGAGATGACCCTTGTTGGGCTTTAAATGTGTCTATGTCTGTTTGAGAGGACTCTGTGCAGGCCTCAGATGGCCCTAAGCCAGTCTGAAAGGGCCCTTACTAGGCGACAGAGGGCCCTATACTGGACACCAGGCGAGCCATTTGGGTCCGCCTGAGCCAGAGGCCTGGTCGGAGCCCTCTCAGGCCTGGCAATGTCTCTCTCAAACGGACGGAGGGCCATTCAAGTCTGGCAATGGCCCTCTCAGACTTAGAAAGGGCCATTTCAGGCCCACCGATAGTACTCTGAAAGAGACTGAGGTACCTCTTTTACCGACCTTAGGGCGCTCTCGCACCGGCACAGGACCCTTTCAGAACGACCGAAGGCCCTTTTCAGACCTACCGGTGGTCCTCCAGACCAGCATATGGCGCTCTCAAGTCTTGCAAGGGCAATACAAGACTGACATAGGGGCAGGGGCGTCGCCGACGGGGAGGGGGTGGTCCGGACTCCCACTCTCAGAAGGCGGGGGGTCGACCCCCCCCCCCCATACACACACTTTTTCGGTGAAAGTTAACAATTTATCGTAAAAATTGACTTCGCACCAGTCAAAATCCAGCTATACACAGTGAAAAACTGGATTTTTTTGTGGAGAACTCTTACAATCAGTAGCGTACCCAGGATTCACTCCAGGAGGGAGACATTTTTTTATCAGGGGGCATAAGGTAACCCCATCAAAAAAAATCACCGGATTTGGCCCACTATATTTTTAGAGGGGCATAATTTCAAAAAATTTCCCTTAAAAATAATTCATCTTTGGAGCATCTTTGGGAATAGGGACCTTCGGGACCTATTTCCAAAGGGGCACACACTGCCAAGGGGGCACGTACGGACCTTCATGGGGGGGGGGGCAATTGCCCCGTGGGCCCCATCCCTTGGGCACGCCTATACTTACCATCAAATCAGGGCTTAAAAAAGCTCAACTGGACGAGAAAATAGCGGCCAGCAAGCAGCTAGTCGAAATTGAAGCTCGAACAAACGTTTTTTTACATATAGGAAGAACACTGCATATGGTATCAATTTGGAATCCAATCTACACTCTATTTCGGCGCAAATGGTTGTCAAAAATGACGCGTTGCTTTTGTGAAAATATCTTTTCGGGACGCGTGACAGCGGTTTGTACAACATTCACGTGTGATTCTCACGAAGTTCCCAATGGCAATTGTGCAATCAAAATCAAACAAACTATAGGTAGGTACCTAGATTGAGATAGATACTTCTAGCTCAAACCTTATCGGAAGTATCTGCCCCTCCCGGATTTTCTTAATAACCTAGAAACTATGATAGATATCAACGTGAAACTTTCAGAACCTTATTCTGCATCAAGTCTAAGTCTTCTCAGCAACTTTCAATGAAATTGATGTAGGGTTTTTGGAAATAATGACGTTTTAATAACGCCATGCCATGCCATTTTTGGTGGAAAAACTATAAATGTTGGACAAAGCGTAGAGTTTTGAAGCAAATTGCAAATAAAAAATATCAAAAGAAAGGAAATGACATTCTCTTCAAAATTACTATCTTGGATATCCGAAATTGTGAGTTTTGTAACCAAAAAAATGGGTGAAAATGTTTTTTTTTCTCGGGAAAACAATCCACAAAATAATTTGTTGTGAGATGGAAAAGTGAATTTCTTAAGCTCGAATACCAAAATAAGGTGACCGGCCCAAATACGCGGAGGGAGAACAATGGGGGTACCTTTTTGCCACAAAAAGATGCCCTCCCCCCACGGAGAGAAGCTGGATCCGCCAGTGCCTCCCACCGATTTCCCCCCCCCCCACAAAAAAAAACGACGGCTGGATCCGCCAGTGCATGTTTAGCTAGTCTGGCGAGTTCCGAAAAAGGCAACGCGGACGCAAAGACGCGGACATCGGCACCCGCGGAAGCTGGAGCAATTCCTAACTTGCTGGACCCGGAAGAGCTAATAGTGGGGACCAGGCCAGGACCAGCTCCCAAAGCCATCTCCCCTCAAGCTCCTCCAGATCCACAGGGACCATTTATGCGCGGAAAAGTCGTTCTACCTCTTGCTGCTTTCAAACCATTTGCACTGTTACCAGTTGTTTGTTTCAGTTCGGTACATATGCATAGTTAGTATTATCATATGTACTATTGAGCGCTGACTGCCACCGGTCATCGTGATTTACTATCCGAGGCTAGTTAATGTATATGAAAAACTACCTTCATTTCAACATTTTTCCTCATACCGAGATGTGCAACCAGGAAAAGGGGTTGCCTGAGGCGTGGCTCCACTGGTCTCCACTGGTCTGGTTCCAATATTAAAATTTCGTTTTCCACGACCTAAAATTAACATTTTCACGCCGCTTCGGGGCGTCACATCGGTGGCCATCATCATAACGAAGCCATCATCATCGTCTTCGGTTCGTCGTAACGCTGACTTGAATGAATAACATGTTTAGCTTCTTATGATCTGTAAGGCCCATCGCCTATATTTCTGGGTTTTATCAGGGAAACCCGTAAAAAAATCCCCGCTTGGCGGCGCTAAATAGCAAGTCCCTACTGTAACATGAAAATCCACATTACAAATGCTGCAAAGGCTTAAATAAACGCAGACAAAATGTGGTTACATTTTTTTCCGTCATTTCAGCCGAGCCACCACTCAAAAATTATCGGCGACGACCCTGCATAGGGCCCTCCCAGGCCTATCAAGGGCCTTCTCAGACTGGTATGTGACTCTCAGGCCTGACGAGGGCCCTCTTAGGCTTGTCAAGGGCTTTCTCATACCTGAAAATACACTCTCAGACCGACTGGAAGCTCTTTCAGACCTGTAAAAACGCTCGGGGCCCTTTTCAGCTCGAGGGTCCCTTCACGTCTGATGTGCCCCCGAAATGTTTGCCTGGATCCGCCCCTGCTTAGATCAATAAAGCCATTTTTGATCAACAATTATTTGGGTTCATTTCGACGTTTGCGTGTGCCACGCGCTGTGGTACCACCCCTATCAGAAGGCATCATACCAAAAACAAAATTGATTTGATGGTCCTATCCAGTGGTGAAAACCCGATCTCAATCCGAGCAGTGGTTGCAAAGTTATTAGCTTCTGAAAAGCGTCTGTACGGCTGTGTCGGCCGGTTCGGGCCGGTTTGGGCCGGGTCAAATGTAAATTTGTCTAGTAAGCTGACTAGAAACCTTACGGGCGCTTCGCACCCGCTCGGTAACAACTTAATTTAGCTTTACCAGAGCGCGCCCGCTCGGTCATCGCCCCCAAAACGGCGTTTTACTGGTAATGATGAGTTTCACATTGCCGCTCCAGCAACAAAATGTCATAATCATAGTTGCAGGTTTTTTATTTCGAAAAGACTGATCATTTTGAGCGAAATAGTCCTGCAAATGCCTATTGCTGTCATTACCGAGCGGGTGTGAAGCACCCGTGAGGTTTCTCGTCAACTTACTAGACAAATTTACATTTGGCCTGGCCCGACATGGCCCGACCCGGCCCGGCCCGGCTCGACAGACACTTTTCAGACGCTTTTCGGAAGCTAATAACTTTGCAACCACTGCTCGGATTGAGATCGGGTTTTCACCATTGGATAGGACCACGGTCATATAATACTAGGTAAAGCGGAAATGGCGCTTCAACACAGGGCCAATGTGAGGCAGTTTGTCAGCTGGCTAGTTTTTATTAAATATTCTACTTAACGGTAAAGTTCCATACTTTGTCATAAACCCTTATTTTAAACCTCAATTACCAAAAACACATATCATCGATATCTGTTAGAAATTACAGAAAATCCATTTCGCTAGGGTGGCAATGCTGAGGAATGGGCCTTACGGAGCTAAGGTGGCAATGCTGAAGGAATAGGCCTTACATAGCTAAGGTGGCAATGCTGAAGGAATGGGAGCTTTCTGGCGTATAACTTGGCGCAAGACAGACAAGTAAGTCACCGCCATTACTTGCTGCTAGTGTTGTTTACAATTCTGATTCAAGGATAGACTTTTGCCGGTATGTCGTCACAACTCATTTTGGTGTCACAAGGTTCTTGTGACGTCACATGTAAAATATGAATATTTTGCAAATTATAACCAATTGACATTTTTTCGCAATAACGAATGCCAGAACTATAATTAGGACACTCGTTTTCATAATTCCGTGTACTTTTCCCAATGTAAAATATTCCCTTTACTACGAATAAGATCAACAAAAAATCTTGCAACATTACGGTCTCACACATTAGCCATTACATTTAGTAGCCGCGTATCCGCCGATTTTATCCAGTTCCCCAGTTTATCCAGTTGCAGCAGTTGCCCCTCCCCTAGCCCCCGAATCATCAGCTGACGTACCATTTTCAAGATGGCGTCGATCGGCGCGCGCCTGGATAGGACCATCAAATCAATTTTGTTTTTGGTATGGTGCGTTCTGATAGGGGTGGTACTACAGCGCGTGGCACACGCAAACGTCAAAATGAACACAAATAATTCTTGATCAAAAATGGCTTTATTGATCTAAGCATTAATTTATACCATGGAATACCTAATACCTAGAAAGGAAATCAGGCTTCCGGCGCGACACTGTTAGTCCTGCCATCTAGCGGCACTTTATTCGTCACAGGGGTTGCGAGCGGAGTTTCCCAGCCAGCTAATACCTGGATAGGAAACTCAGGCTTCCGGCGCGACATTGTTAGTCCTGGCATCTAGCGGCACTTTATTCGTTACAGGGGTTGCGAGCAGAGTTTCCCATCCAGGTATTAGGTAATCCATGTTTATACGATGAAGCATGCAGCGCTCAGGACGTACTCTCTTTTGGCGGAGTCGAGAAAGGAGACCATGAACAATTTAATACAACTTAATCTGTATGTTGGCATGCATGGAGGCCTGGCAATTTTTATGGAGGACTAAAAGGACTATGTGTTACTACCACGTGTGCTCCCGTGCCGTTTCATATTTCAAACCTGTTTTAGCTTCACCAGAGCGCACCCGTTCGGTCATCGCCCAAAAAGACGTTTTACTGATTATAGTCAACGGATGTCATTTGTCTGATCAACGGATGTGTTGAGTTTTCCTGTCTGCCGCCCCTGAGGAAATAAGTACGCTGTACCGCAATATTATTGGACATGCGGCGCAGTCTACCACGTCTCTCAATGTGTCTAACACCACGATCAGCAGTCTCCAGATGTCAGAGTTACTCATTGTTTTCCCTGGGGAGTAGTTGGACTGCATCGCAATAATTTACGCCTTGCGGCACAGTATAACAATTATCATGCAGAAGAAAGCACCAAGATGCAGCCCCACGCCACCCACACGCTATTTGCCTCTTTCGAAAAGGAAATAAAATGCATTGCAAGAGTCAATGAGCGATGTTTTTTTTAATATTTCCTTAAGGATAAGCAAATATAAAAATAAAAATGTATATGTTCTCGGGCTTATGTCGTGCACTTACAGAACCATTAACGTCTAGACGAAAGTCCTACCGTCTAAACTGCTATTGTACAGTGAAACACCACGTCGATTGCATAATCCACACTTCTCAGTGAAACTATGATCTTGTAAAACGTTAAAGCAGAAACATGCACAAATCAGACAAGAAATCGGTAATATATGACCACAAATATTAAACTAGTGTAGGAGAAGACGCGAAGGTCTGCCACCTGAGCCTTTGAAGGCGTTTCAAAGATACGTACTAGGAACTCTATTCCAATTTTTGACTACAGACGCACTAATGTCAAATTGTATATCACGTTTAACCAGTAGAGGAATGCATTCTGATAAAATCATCAAAACGCGTTTATGGGCGATGACGGAGCAGTTGCGGTCCGGGAAAGCCAACAGCTTTGAATATGAAATGGTACGGGTGCACACGTGCACACGCACGTGCACACGCACGTGTGCATAGACTTACGTCCCAATACACCTAAAACATTGAATATCTAGTCAAACATTTAGTGCCTGGTCTACATCCAAAATTTTAACTGAACAGGGCCAGGAGTTTCTTATATAGGAAATAGTTGTCGGTGCGTGCGCACGTGTACCTTATATAAAGTGACCCAAGTCCCGCCAAGTGCAAACCTTCTAACAGCCGTTCCTTAGGATGCGTGAACATTTTTATCTCGATAGATGCAGTAGTCTCCGAGATCTGATATACAGTGGTGCACGTGCGCACGTCCATAGTATCTTACATCCCGACTCGTGTAAAGCAGCTAGTATGTAGTTAAACTCAGGGGGCTACCGTCGTAGTGCTTTCGTATTGGTCCATTTCTGAATCGCTCAGTACAGGGCTGTGACGTAATTGGTGCCTCGCAATCTGATTGGCTCTCGCAATGGTAGCCATGGTTACGTCATTTGCCATTTGCGTTGTTGATCATTGGAGCTCTCGCGATGCGACGGTTTTGCTGAGGCATATGCTGAGGTGAGTGACAATTTGTGGAATGCGATGTTAAAATTGATATATATATATTGTTTTTTATACTGATCTGGTTGTAATGTAATGGTCTTTTATTGCAACTCTCGTCTCTTGTCGATGTCAGGGTGATAAATATCGTAAAGTACGCTAAAGAAACTGCTCGCTTCAGGGGCCATCGCGTATTCATAACCGAGCGGAATTGTTTAATGTATACTGAATGTGATACAGCTTTGCTGGTTCTACTTTATATCTAAATACTCACTTTGACCTTGGTATGTTCCATATTTATGGATATAGCTCTGGTAGAAATGCCAACATTGATCTATTTGAATTTTATTTATTAGTAATTCAGGATGAAGAAAAAAATAATACATGTAAAATTACCTTCATCCACCTCTAAATTCCTCTGTAGAGGAAAAATAAGTAGTAGGTTTGTCCAAATGTGTGTGAGTTGTGGATAAACATGACAGTCATCTTCTGAGCCGTTTTCGTGTGTTCAGTGCTGAAATACCGTAAACATTAATTTAACTTTTTTATTAAGTAAAATTTGATGAGGTTTGATCAAATTATTGTTGCATTTTTGTCATATAGCTCGGCTTACCGTCTCCCAACAACGCGAACCGTCCGATGAGCGGTGCATTCCACGTTGCAAGACCGCAGCATAATAGTGCAAATTTGTTCCTGCTTATACTCCATGTCTTTAAAATGATGCAGTATGCTTAAAGGATGCATACCTGTGGTTTCAGATCGAGGACCTAGCCGAGACCCAGACGTCCAGAGAAGTGGACGAGCTGGAGCGGTCCGTTGGGCCCGTTACTGTGGAGCCAGCGACACCGGTCACCCCGGCTGAGCAGATATCGGGTGGTGGGTCCAGTCTCGCGCAGCAAGCCCTGGCGTTCGTGGCTGGTTTCGTGGCTGCCAAATGTCGAGATCTGGACCCGACACTCGGGAGGCCAACGAGCAAGGCGCCATCCAGCCGTCTTCCTGGATCCGGGCCGTCAGCCTGTGCAGCCTGATGGTACCGTCGCCAGCGTGGATGAGTGTGGTGGAGGAATTCGAGCTGCTGTTCCACCTGGCGATGGGTCGCAACACAGATCGGCAGCTGGGCATAGTTGGCCGTCTACTGGCCGACCTGCTGATGAAGCGATCAAACCTGGATCGCCGGATCGCCCGCAAGTTGGTCACCATGCGTCTACATCTGCGAATCAGGTGGCTGCACCAGGCTAAGACGGCGGCAGCAGCGACACGGCGCGCCGCCAAGCAGATCCGCCAGCATGCGAGGGGCGGCAGATGAGCTGTCACCACGCGTCTGCATATGCGGATCAGGTGGCTGAACCAGGCCAAGACGGCGGCAGCAGCGACACGGCGCGCCGCCAGCCTGTGTCCACGGCTCATAGGACTGGCGGCTGTGTTGTGCTCTGTCGGACTGGGGAGCGGCATTGGGTAGTCTGCCAGCCGCGGGGTCCTGTGTCCACGGCTCATAGAGGACTGGCGGCTGTGTTGTGCCCTGTCGGACTGGGGAACGGTCCTGTCAGCCGCGGGGGTCATGTGTCCACGGCTCAGAAGACTGGCGGCTGTGTTGTGCCCTGTCGGGACTGTGGAGCGGCATTGGGTAGTCTGTCAGCCGCGGGGTCCTGTGTCCACGGCTCATAGAGGACTGGCGGCTGTGTTGTGCCCTGTCGGACTGGGGAGCGGTCCTGTCAGCCGCGGGGGTCATGTGTCCACGGCTCAGAGGACTGGCGGCTGTGCTGTGCCCTGTCGGGACTGGAGCGGTCTGTCAGCCGCGGGGGTCATGTGTCCACGGCTCAGAGGACTGGCGGCTGTGTTGTGCCCTGTCGGACTGTGGAGCGGTCTGACAGCCGCGGGGGTCATGTGTCCACGGCTCAGAGGACTGACGGCTGTGTTGTGCGCTGCCGGACTGTGGAGCGGGATTGAGTAGTGTGTCAGCCGCGGGTCCTGCTGTGTCCACGGCTCAGGACCGGCGGCTGTGTTGTGCCCTGTTGGACTGTGGAGCGTGGCTGAGGAGAGTGAAAGCTTGCGGAATACGGTCCCCGATTCAGGCGGTTTCTACGCCGGATGAACAGTCGCCGATAAAGACCGCAACGGCGACGGGTAGACGATCCCGGTTCAGGTAGCTACGGCGGCGGGTGAACAGTCCTCGGTTCGAGCGGCGGGTGGACGGGCCCCGGTTCCGGTGGCTCCGGCGGCGGACGGAGGTTCGGGCGGCTTGATACCAATTTGTGAGTCGCAATTCAGTATATTATACGGCCACGTCGATACGTGTCTGATAGTCGCCATTTCAAACCAGTTTTGATGTAGGGGAAGTATCATCAAACCGCCGTAACCGTCTACAGCGCCCGCAAGATGGCGCACCGTGCCATGTATTGTGAGGCGCCAGGGGGGTGTAGGCACCAATGACGTCACGCTAATGTTAAACGAAAATGGCGCTAAAATTACCGGACGGTTCTACCTCTCTTATACGGCCTTGGTTAAACTCAGTCAGCATGCTAAATTTAAGCTCGATAAGCCCATTAGTTTTGGCGATATAAAATTGAGTTCGCATGCGGACGTGTGCAATGGGACTTCCGATTCATTATGTGAAATAGTGTTGATATGGCTGGATGAAATACTCCAGCAAATTCCATGTCAAACGGCACATTAGTTCTTAAGATACACCATGGGGTGAGTACGCACTCCTACCTTCCTGCTGCTGAGAGCACAAACTCCTACCTTCCTGCTGCTGAGAGCACAGACTCCTACCTTCCTGCTGCTGAGAGCACAAACTCCTACCTTCCTGCTGCTGAGAGCACAAACTCATACCTTCCTGCTGCTGAGAGCACAAACTCCTACCTTCCTGCTGCTGAGAGCACGCACTCCTATACCACAGGCCAATGCACAGCCGGCAACACAATCATTCAGTACGCAATTCACCCTTGGACAGACACACCAAGAGATCTAGAGATGCAGCTTCAGGCTGCTCGCCGTCAATAGCCGGTCAATGCGTAGTATTGACTGCCTACCGTCAATACTCCCCGGTCAGTAAATTCCCAGTCACCACTCAGTTCGACTCCACGGTGCCCGGGTGACTGATCTGCAGCTTCAGTCCGACTCCACGGTACCCGGGTGACTGATCTGCAGCTTCAGTCCGATTCCACGGTGCCCGGGTGACTGATCTGCAGCTTCAGTCCGACTCCACGGTGCCCGGGTGACTGATATGCAGCTTCAGTCCGACTCCACGGTGCCCTGGTGACTGATATGCAGCTTCAGTCCCACTCCGCAGTGCCCGGGTGACTGATCTGCAGTTTCAGTCCGACTCCAGCGTGCCCGGGTGACTGCTATGCAGCTTCAGTCCGACTCCACAGTGCCCGGGTGACTGATCTGCAGCTTTAGTCCGACTCCAGCGTGCCCGGGTGACTGATCTGCAGCTTCAGTCCGACTCCAGCGTGCCCGGGTGACTGATCTGCAGCTTCAGTCTGACTTCAGCGTGCCCGGGTGACTGATAACGCTTCAGTCCACGATGCCCTGGGGACTGATCTGCAGCTTCAGTCCACAGTGCCCGGGTGACTGATCTGCAGCTTCAGTCCGACTCCACGGTACCCGGGTGACTGATCTGCAGCTTCAGTCCGATTCCACGGTGCCCGGGTGACTGATCTGCAGCTTCAGTCCGACTCCACGGTGCCCGGGTGACTGATATGCAGCTTCAGTCCGACTCCACGGTGCCCTGGTGACTGATCTGCAGCTTCAGTCCCACTCCGCAGTGCCCGGGTGACTGATCTGCAGTTTCAGTCCGACTCCAGCGTGCCCGGGTGACTGCTATGCAGCTTCAGTCCGACTCCACAGTGCCCGGGTGACTGATCTGCAGCTTTAGTCCGACTCCAGCGTGCCCGGGTGACTGATCTGCAGCTTCAGTCCGACTCCAGCGTGCCCGGGTGACTGATCTGCAGCTTCAGTCTGACTTCAGCGTGCCCGGGTGACTGATAACGCTTCAGTCCACGATGCCCTGGGGACTGATCTGCAGCTTCAGTCCACAGTGCCCGGGTGACTGATCTGCAGCTTCAGTCCGACTTCTCGGTGCCCGGGTGACTGATCTGCAGCTTCAGTCCGACTCCACGGTGCCCGGGTGACTGACCTGCAGCTTCAGTCCGACTCCACGGTGCCCGGGTGACGGATCTGCAGTTTCAGTCCACGGTGCCCTGGTGACTGATATGCAGTTTCAGTCCGACTCCACAGTGCCCGTGTGACTGATCTGCAGCTTCAGTCCACGGTGCCCGGCTGACTGATCTGTAGTCGCCGCCGTCGTAGGGCCTCCTCCTGCACCCGCCTCATGTACTCGAGCGTGGCGCGGCCGCCCACCAGGTGGGCGTCACGCTCGAAGTCGAAGCTCTCGGTAGAGTAGCAGTCGGCGCTGCTGGACGGCGTGGTGGTCCAGCTGCTGGTGCTGCTGGTCGTCCAGCTGGCCGGCGACTCGGACCAGCTGCTGTCCGACTCCCAGTCGCCGCCGCCCGCCGTCCGCTGGCACATGCAGTAGGCCAGTAGCAGCAGCAGCATCGCGATCCCGAAGATGGAGCCGGTTCTTGTGGCGGTCAGGTTGTCTCCGGTCATGGCGCCGGCCGCCGAGGAGAGGTTCATGGAGCGGACAGTGGTGGAGGAGGCGGTCGTGTTGTCGGCCGCCGTAGTCCGCGTCTCGTTCTTGCCCTCTATCTCCACAACACACTGTCCGGCGGGCAGCTTCTCGGCGTTCAGTTCGTGTAGCACTGAGAACGGCGTCACAGCCTGCACCCCGGCCGGGACTGAGTACAGCTTCACCACCAGCTGACTGAAGTCGAGGCTGATGCCCTTCGGTGCCGGCCCGAGCCACAAGTGCACTGCATCGCGGGCCCCGGGGGCGGCGGCCGGCGGCGGCCGGCGCGGCCGGGCCAGGTGTGCCACCGGCGACAACACCAGGTCATCCAGACAGAGCGTCTCGTGCGTCAGGCGACTGTCGCCGCTGCGCACCTGCGCCTCTGCGTTGGTGATGTAGACGCGGAGGGCGCGGCAGAGCGCGTCCCGGTCGGCCGGCAGACCGGCGCCGCTCAGCTGACTCCGGTACGGCGCCGGGAAACCGACCGTGACGTCACTCAGACGGCCGCCGGAGCCGGGGCACGCCAGAATAGTCACCACGAACTGCTGCCACGGGTACTGCGGCGCCTCCAGGAAACGACGCACGTCCGCGTGCACGCTGGCCAGCCCGTTGGCGACGGCGATGAGCTGCTTGCAGCCGGGGTGAGCGCGCAGCTCCAGGTCAGCGCCCGACACGGCGCCGTACGGGCAGGAGCGACGCGACCCCGAGGCCGGGTCACAGTCGGGCGTCTCCTCAGATGGCGTCATGCAACTGGCCGGTGGCTGGCTGGCGGGGTGGCAGCGACGCTGGGCGTCACAGTAGCCCTGACAGGAGCCCGGGCAGGGCGCCGAGAGCGCGCACGAGGTCTGCCCGAGCAGGATCGCGTCTGCCGGCGAGAGGATGTTTTCTGTGAGCTGAGGCGTGGTCATCCACTGGAGCATCAGGTCGGACTGGTAGCGCGGGTCGGCGGCGGCGGCCAGCAGGCGGTGGCCGAAGCGGCGTGGCTGCCAGTACCGATCCATCAGCAGCAGGCCGCCGGTGGCACGGTGCGCCCAGTCCTGCGGCGGCGGCGGCGGCGCCGGCACGAAGATGTGGACGTCGAGGTGTCGCCATTCCACGTTCATGCGCACCAGCGGGTCGACGAAAATGTGTCGTGCCACGCCCTTCGCGGAGGGCAGCATGATGCTGTGCGTCAGGTGGGTGCTGGTGCTGTGCAGCAGCATGTGCAGGGAGGAGAGCGCGTCCGAACAGAAGTTCACCGCGTCCTGTCGACAGTAGGCATCGCTCTGACACTGGGGACGCGCGATTGACGCTGGAGTACAGGACAGATGACTATATGACTATATAATGTGGCTGACAGCTCTCGGGCTTCGGCATCGCTAACTAGGTCCGTAATGCACGCCTTACTGGAAGCCTGCTCACCAGCTATCAAGTCTCAAGCCACCTGCTAATGCTTAACCCGCGCCGTGCCGGTGCTCGGCGTCACCTTCGCCGTACGGGGGGGGGGGGGGGGAGGTCTGAACGCCCTCCCCTTCTAACTCGGCTCCTATGAAGAGAGTAGAAGGAATCCCGAAATCCAAAAATACCGTTCGATAGCTCGTCACAAATCATGTCGAAGTTCAGTCATTTTTTGACTCAGGTCAATATTGAGGTCACCAGAGGTCATCAAAGGTCAAATTTCCAAGTATAGGACTTTGCTTCAGAAACCCCCAAATGTCTCAGGAACTTGATAGCTAGAAACACACGGAAAAAGCAAAATAAAAAATCAAAAATGAAAAATAATCATGAAAAATCCAATCGCTATAGGTGTCTTAAATTTTTAGATCAGGTCAATAGTTTGGGCTCCAGAGGTCACCAAAGGTAACGATGGCATTTTTTTCCAAAAAGTTTGTTTCACGAATAACTTTGTATATGTTGAACATATAGGAATAAGTTTAACACCATCGTATTTGTCTCGTCAAGATGCTTCGAAACATATTAATGGTGATCGTATAAGGTTAACTTTAAAATTTGACCTCTGGTCAAGGTGACCCAGTTAGACCCAGTTAGACCAGTTGGTGACCCAGTTAGACCATGTTGCATATGGGGCGACGCGTCTTGACAAGACAAACACATTGGTGTCATTCGCACGTATCTATCTTTATTCTGTCAAGAGTTATTGGCAGACAAAAATGCTGGTGACCTCAGATGACCTCAGCTGACCTGGTAGAGGCCACTGAGCAACAATTGCATCTGAGTCATCATGAATGAGCTAAAATAACATGATTATTAAAGAATTGACCTGATCTGATGCATATTATCTGAATAGGAAGCATTTTTATATTTTCCAATTGATTTATAATGGCAGGTTACGAAATTGACCTGACTTTAGATCACCGATATAAAACAAATCCGAGATATACGAATTGTAGGTACCTATGATCTGAAATCCTGTAAGTTTCAAGTCTATCGGACACACACTATGGCTTTGGCATGACCACAAACATTTGTTTTAGGTAAGGTCACTTGACGCGACCTGTTGACCTGACCTGAGATGACCTGAGGTCAAAACTTCCACACAATGTGGGCAATTGGCGCCCCAACAGTTGCGCCACATTTGGCGGCTCTGCTCGCCGCCATTTTCTGCTATCCTTGAAAAACCTTAGGAGGGGGGGGGGGGCGTCCAAACCCCCTCCCCGGCACGGTGCGGGTTAATATTAGCTGGTTGCGAAATCGTCCAAATGTTGTTAAGATACATAAGAAAATGCATGATCTACCTTTGAATCTGCGAATAAATGGCAAATAACCTGCATGAGCTTCTTGACGTTGATCATGTGGTCAACGTCAAGCCCAACGCTCCACCGACACTTAGCCATCTGGACACGACATAGTTCACGATTAGTACTACAGCTACGATGCTCAATATTATTGAATGTTCCACCACATTTTTGCCAGTACGTTTTTGGTTTAACTGAATTTGTCAATGGAGTGTGAGACAGATGTCACTGACAACCAAATACTGTAGCGAAACATACCGTAAGTGCAATTTTCAATACCGGCTCGACAGAAGTCAGCATTGACGCGTTGCAGTAAGGTGCACCCTTATTAACCTTTATGCACACACTTCCCACTTTTCTGATAACTTTGACATCACATGCATTATCTTCAAGCTTGGTGACTTCGATGGTTCCGTAGTCGGCAATCGTTTTATAACAGCTAACGTTGGGCGTCAGCACTGACTGCACAAATTTCGTCCAGTTGTCTTTGAGCTTTTTGGAGGAGTCGCTATCCACATGTGCATTGTTAGCGACATCAATAATTAATGCAACCACCACCAGAAGTATCTTCCGGATGTTCGGTGTCGCTGTCTCAGACATTCCAGCGTGGTTCGTGTAGCAAATATTGCCTCTATTAGCCTCGAGGTGTCAGTTGGCGCAGTCAACTCGCATGTAATTAAACGATATTTGGTGATCGCAGCATTACCAGTCATATATATGCGTACTAACGCATTTATCGCATCTCTTTTACAAAGCGAAACTACGATAAAGAGCCGCCCGCTGTTCAAGATTGAATAACTTAACTTTAATCAAACTTAAATCGCTTAAATCTATGCAAAACCTATGGCCTAGTATCTATGACCTTGTGCAAAACGAAAATTTGATTCAGAGAAACAGTTGATTTAATGCACTTGTTCCATGCTATTACGGCCCAAAGAACCTCTTTATTAGGGAACGTCGACGAAACATGTCATTAGGATTGCGGTTATTCGCGGAGACTCTGCCACCTAATCAAAAGTTAATAAGGGGTGTATCAGCATTCTAAAGGCGATTATTTATATTACAAAGCCCTTGGCCTAATGCTAAAATATGAAAACGTTGCGGGGACAATAGACATACCCCCCCCCCACACACACACACACACACACACACACATACTGGCAGTGAAGCCCATTCTCATGGCCATTCAGCCTGATCCGCCAATGACAAACTTATCGACTGCGTAGTGTAGTCACAACAATTATAGTTGGCAAGGAAGCTGTTAAATGAAAGAGGTCATGTTTGCTAACCCGGGAATTGCTTTTGTCTTGATTTCAATTGCAATCAATATCAGTTGCATATGCAATTGATGCTTTTCAGGTGCATTCAATTGCATCAGTTAACTGCTCAATTAGATTAACCCTATTAGTGTCGGGGGGGGGGGGCTAAAACGGCCCATTAAGTTTTTCCGTTCCTGTCCCCAAACGAGTAAAGATACGGCCATCAAACTTTCGACTTTTCCTAAACATTCATTGCGCACATTTTGGATTTTAAAAAAATATGCTCACCTAGGGCGGCTCCAGGCGTGGTTTTTGGGGGGCATGTTTGGGTTTGCAGCGTGACTCGGCTTTCAAAGAGAATCAGTTCCCATGCTCTAACCGTTGTAGATACGTGCCTGACTTTGCCACATTTCCTTACTGCCATTTGTAGACATGTTGAACATTAAAACAAAAATTGTATTGCGCATGGGCGTCTTCAGGGACGTATTTCGGGAGGCATTTTGGGTCACTAGTATTTCATCGAAATCTGAAAGATAATTTGTTTTAACTCAGTGAACCTTCTTAGCTGTTCTTTGCACACCTCGTGTGTGTTTTGTAAAATATTTTTGGGCTTCCCTCAGGCGATTCCAGTAACGGGTTTTTGGGGCAAGTGTATACACACATGGTATTTAGTAACTCAAAACGTTATTTCGCGGTGGACTATCTCGTGTAATAGCATTTGCATGGATCACAATTGTATTTTGTGGCATAGGCGGTTCCAGGGGTGGGACCAAGCGCATGGCCCAATGTTATGGGCACCTCCAGGGATGAAATTAGGGGGAGTTGTGGAACCACGACGTGTAACTACATAGCACAAAATATTAACTTGAAACTTGGTGACCTGTTTTAGTAATGCCTTGCACACGTTTTATATTTTGTTGTTGAAATTTTTGGTTTCCCAAGAGCGACTCCAGGGACGGATTTTTGGGGCATGTGTTTGACTCCGTTTACACGCAATGTGTTTAGTGCCCCTGAACGTTACTTTGCAGTGGGTAATTTCATGCAATATCATCTGCATGGATCACAATGTGGCTGGGGACAGGTAGTGGGTTTTTTACGTATAACAAATTCAGCGTGTTTTTCTCGATTTTTCGATATACTTTTCCAACACATCTTAGACCGCCTTCTGTCCTTAAACTTCCTCTTAACTTCTCATATAAAACAAAACATTTTGATTTTGTTTGTGAGGTCACGACACTCGTGATTTGTGACGGCACTTTTGATTTTCACTATGGTCGTGACGTCACAACTACAGGGACATGAGCTTAATTGTTTGAGTTTTTAATCATTTTTTAGTTCATTTCGGATTTTTTTTTTATAATACAAAACAAATGAGAAAATGAGAAAAAAGCATGATTTTTTTTTATGAACAAAAAAATGGTACCTTACAAAATTGTCCCCCAACCCCATTGTATTTTGGCGCATAGGCGGTCATAGGTATGCAGTTAGGGGGAATTGTGGACCCATGGCGTGACACCACATAACCAAATGTATCAATAAGCAAAGATAAATATAACAAAAGACAAAGCTCAATTCCCCTCCCCTTCTCTTCCTGAGCACAAATAAAAAACAATAAAAACTACCATAATTTGCATGTTCATGCATATACATGTAACTATAAGCATCTAAAACAGAAATAAGTGGCAACAAATATTATGGTAGCCGTTTTCACGATGGATTATTGCGCTGAAAAGTTTCTGAAAGATTCTGGAAGTTTTGATAAACTACACAACTTTTACATGCGGTTTTTGGCTAGAAATTTCCCTCATAATTGTGTGATATGTTGGTAAGAATAAAATATGTTGACCAAATTGCGGTTTGGTGGTAATAAGCAAGGCAAGTATTGATACAATCTTCCTGAAACTTCCTGAATCTTCCTGAAACTTTGAGGGAGATTCTAGCAATACTTATCTTGCTTATTACCAAAAAACCGCAATTTGGTCAACATATTTTATTCTTACCAACATATAACAAAATTATGAGGGACATTTCTAGCCAAAAATCGCATGTAAAAGTTGTGTAGTTTTCAAAACTTTCAGAATCTTTCAGAAAATTTTCAGCGCAATAATTCTTCGTGAGAACGGCTAGTGACATCTTTAGATACCCCATTTGTAATTGCCTGAGAACGCCATTGGGTTAATTTCCCCAAACTTTAAAAAGGAGTATATGTTAGAGCATACAATTAGGTGACGAAACCCAACAACATGACACAATTGCGTTCAAACAACGTCCCAGGACAAGAATCTAAAAATGTATGTTTTCCCCCATTTTTTTTGCTACCTGTATCCGCCCATGACAAAATTGTGCATATTTATGAATACATGAATGTAGTTCATGCTCCAAGAAATCGAATGCCGCTTTCCCAGAGAGAATCGGTCCAGCGGTTTCCGAGATACGAATAGGCCTCCCTCCCCGACAGATTTGTATTTTGTCATCCCGACGGTAAGCCAGTTGGAAGGATGAAATAACTAAATGTATTGCAAATCATGCAAATCAAAAGAGAGTGACACTATAGGCTGCGATTCTGTTATTGCATTCAAGGCTTAACATGGCTTGCATAATTTTGCTTTACTCAAAAGTATGGCTGAAAAGGGTTGATGCAGGACGTCAAACTACGAGTTTGTTTATATATCCCATGCAAAGCATGTCGCCCAGCTACATTTGCGCACAAAAAGAACAACCAAGATAACATTATACGGACTGTCATATAGACTCCAGACTTGGCAATTTCGGCTGCCTGCACCAGCTCAGTGGCAAGAGCTCGGTCCTATTTCGTGTCAGTACACACGAGCTAGTCCACCGAATCCCATGCCGCTTTTCTACGCCCGCATACAATTACGGGCGCTTAATGAAACGGCCCGCTGTGAGCCGCTCCCAGACAAGACCGCTCGGCGCTTATCAGCTAATTGCAGGCGTGCCGAGTTGTTTATTGACGGCGCACAGATTGCGACCGGCCCTGCAGTATGCACGGGCGGCGGCGGCGGTGGCGCCGCAGTCCGAGGACCATTTCAGCGGCTCATTCGCTCTCAAAGTGGTGGCCGCCGTGCAAGGTGAGGTGCATCGCTGCGGGCCACTGCCGTACGACCCGCGTCGTATCATTCCAACGGCAAATTGCCGGAAATAATTTCGCTTCCAAATTGTCTGGATGGCGTTATTTATTCTTGTGGGCGGTGATTAGGCCGGAGGGCTGCCGGTGACTGCCTTTGTAGAGCAGTTGATAGTGACCTGCTGAGTGACGATGGCTCAGACGGGTTTTCGCCTGTACAGCTCGTCGCTATATGTATATAGGTAGTGATATGGAGGAGAAAAGGATTCCACACCACACATAGGGCAAACCTTCTTAAATGCATGTGAGACACTTAAAGGCCATGCACAGAGCGTGAGTTCATGCGCTCCCTGCTTAAAAGCTTTCAGCGATGGAGGCTATCCGCACGCTCATTTCCATAAATAGCCTGCAGGCCAACAACTCTGAGTGTTTAATCGAATATTAAAACGGTGGTGGAACATTGATCAAGGTGATCAAGGTGAGACAAACGAGGCTGTTTTAGGCTCCTGTGGCAACTGGTGGTTACTATGGGTTTAATTTCGAACGCAATTAGAAAATAAACGTCTTTCACTAGTGAGTAAGGTACGAAGTTGACGGGCGAAATGGAGTAGCTGATGTGAAGTCGTTCGTTTGATTAATGAGCTTCACACCGCTACACAGAAGCCGACGAGAATCGAGACACAGACGCAGCAAATGTCGTAACGTTTCCAAGTCGTTTAATGTCGTAACGTTTCCACGTCGTTTAAGTCATGCACTTGACTACGCTGTTATCCCTCTTTAATGTGAGTTGATTAGCGAGTGATTACGGTACATAAAGAGACAAGGCACAAAGCTCTTTCAGTATTTTCTCTCTTCAGCCTACCGTTCAGGAGAATAACCCACCCTTTCTTTGGTGAATGCCCATGTCAAGAAGAATATGTCCACAATTATTGTCATACATATCTTCTATCAAGTGGAGTGTAAATAACAAAGCGATGGGTAATGGATCCAGAGCGTGGGCACGTCGGACAGTCGTTTGTTTGCTCATTAGGCTCGGAATTCGTGGATCAGCATTATGTGCGCGGCTGCACGGCTGAGCGCCGCGGGACTATGTTCCCATGGTTCCCCTGGCTGGCAGCCGTGTCACCGTAACGTGCACACCTCGTCCTCTGTCGTGTGACGGGGCTGGGCGCCGCGGGACTATGTTCCCATGGTTCCCCTGGCTGGCAGCCGTGTCACCGTAACGTGCACACCTCGTCCTCTGTCGTGTGACGGGGCTGGGCGCCGCGGGACTATGTTCCCATGGTTCCCCTGGCTGGCAGCCGTGTCACCGTAACGTGCACACCTCGTCCTCGGCCGTGTGGCGGGACTGATCTGCGCCCGAGCTCAGACGCTGCAGGCCGCTGGGACTGCACTCGGTGGTCTGGATCAGACAGTCTGAGGTCTGGATCAGACAGTTTGAGGTCTGGATCAGACAGTCTGTGGTCTGGATCAGACAGTGTGTAGTCTGGATCAGACAGTGTGTAGTCTGGATCAGACAGTGTGTAGTCTGGATCAGACAGTGTGTAGTTTGGATCAGACAGTCTGAGGGCTGGATCAGACAGTCTGTGGTCTGGATCAGACAGTGTGTAGTCTGGATCAGACAGTCTGAGGTCTGGATCAGACAGTGTGTAGGCTGGATGAGACAGTGTGTAGTCTGGATGAGACAGTCTGAGGGCTGGACCAGACAGTGTGTAGTCTGGATCAGACAGTGTGTAGTCTGGATCAGACAGTGTGTAGTCTGGATCAGACAGTCTGAGGGCTGGATCAGACAGTGTGTAGTATGGATCAGACAGTCTGAGGGCTGGATCAGACAGTGTGTAGTCTGGATCAGACAGTATGTAGTCAGAATCAGACAGTGTGTAGTCTGGATTAGACAGTGTGTAGTCTGGATCAGACAGCCTGAGGGCTGGATCAGACAGTGTGTAGTCTGGATCAGACAGTATGAGGTCTGGATCAGACAGTCTGTGGTCTGGATCAGGCAGTGTGTAGTCTGGATCAGACGGTGTGTAGTCTGGATCAGACAGTGTGTAGTCTGGATCAGACAGTGTGTAGTCTGGATCAGACAGTCTGAGGGCTGGATCAGACAGTGTGTAGTCTGGATCAGACAGTCTGGTGTCTGGATCAGACAGTCTGTGGTCTGGATCAGACAAGTGTGTAGTCTGGATCAGACAGTGTGTAGTCTGGATCAGACAGTGTGTAGTCTGGATCAGACAGTGTGTATTCAGGATCAGACAGTGTATAGTCTGGATCAGACAGTCTGAAGGCTGGATCAGACAGTGTGTAGTCTGGATCAGACAGTGTGTAGTCTGGACCAGACAGTGTGTAGTCTGGATGAGACAGTGTGTAGTCTGGATCAGACAGTCTGAGGGCTGGATCAGACAGTGTGTATTCTGGATCAGACAGTCTGTGGTCTGGATCAGACAGTGTGTAGTCTGGATCAGACAGTGTGTAGTCTGGATCAGACAGTCTGAGGGCTGGATCAGACAGTGTGTATTCTGGATCAGACAGTCTGTGGTCTGGATCAGACAGTGTGTAGTCTGGATCATACAGTGTATAGTCTGGATCAGACAGTGTGCAGTCTGGATCAGACAGTGTGTAGTCTGGATCAGACAGTATGTAGTCTGGATCAGACAGTGTGTAGTCTGGATCAGACAGTGTGTAGTCTGGATCAGACAGTGTGTAGTCTGGATCAGACAGTGTGTAGTCTGGATCAGGCAGTGTGTAGTCTGGGGATCAAACAGTCTGAGGGCTGGATCAGACAGACTGTGGCCTGGATCAGACAGACTGTGGCCTGGATCAGACCGACTGTGGGCTGGATGAGACCATGAACCGGATCAGACGGATTACTGTAACCTGTATCAATCTGTGGGCTTGTTCAGACATGTCATGAACTGGACCATACAGATTGTGAACCATATCAGACAGTCTGTGGGCTTGTTCAGACATGTCATGAAATGGACCATACAGATTGTGAACCATATCAGACAGTCTGTGGGCTTGTTCAGACATGTCATGAACTGGACCATACAGATTGTGAACCATATCAGACAGTCTGTGGGCTTGAGAAGACTACCCAATGGACTGGTCCAACGCACTTCATGAACTGCATTAGGTAATTTGTAAACTGCACGAGACAGGATCATATTGATTAGATCTGACTGTTTTGGACTGGAACAGCCAGTTTGTTGACTGGAGCAAACAGTCTGGAAACTGGAAGAAGCTGTCTTCTGATTTGAACCGATATCGTGTTCGAAGAGAGAGGAGGCGATATGCGGCGGCGGCGGCCTGGAGCGGGCTGAATGGGATGGCTGGAGACTGGGACTGAGTGATGACTGGGACTGAGTGGAGACCGGGACTGAGTGGATACTGGGACTGGGACTGAGTGGAGACTGGGAATGGGACTGAGTGGAGACTGGGACTGGGACTGAGTGGAGACTGGGACTGAGTTGAGACTGGGACTGAGTGGAGACTGGGACAGAGTGGAGACTGGGACTGAGTGGAGACTGATACTGGAACTGAGTGGAGACTGGGACTGAGTGGAAACTGAGACTGGGACTGAGTGGAGACTGGGACTGAGTGGAGACTGGTACTGAGTGGAGACTGGGACTGGGTGGAGACTGGGACTGAGTGGAGACTGGAACTGGGACTGAGTAAAGACTGGGACTGAGTGGATACTGGGATTGAGAGGAGACTGGGACTGGGATTGGGTCTGAGTGGAGACTGGGACTGAGTGGAGACTAAGACAGAGTGGAGACTGGGACTGAGTAGAGACTGGAACTGAGTGGAGACTGAGACTGGGTGGAGACTGGGACTGGGACTGAGTGTAGACTGCGACTGGGACTGAGTGGAGACTAGGACTGAGTGGAGATTGGGACTGAGTGGAGACTGATACAGGGTGGAGACTGAGACAGAGTGGAGATTGGGACTGAGTGGAGACTGGGACTGAGTGGATACTGGGACTGGGTGGAGACTGGGACTGGGACTGCTTGGAGACTGGGACTGGGACTGAGTGGAGACTGGGACTGGGACTGAGTGGAGACTGGAACTGAGTCGAGACTGGGACTGAGTGGAGACTGGGACTGAGTGGAGACTGGGACTGGGTGGAGACTGTGACTGAGTAGAGACTGGGACTGAGTGGAGACTGGGACCAGGCACGTAGCCAGGATTTCGTCCAGGGGGGGGCGGCGCCTCGAAAGGGCCCCTTCCCGAGCGTTGAAAGGGCCCCCTCCCAAGCGTTGAAAGGCCCCCTCCCCCCCCCCCCCCCCAAAAAAAAACGCATGAAAAGGCACGTTACAAGGCTGGAAAATGCAGTATGGCAGGTATGGGATGGGTCATACCAACGTTTAGGAGCTGGAGTTAGCAAACTGCCACACCAACTTTGGAACCAGCGACACGAATTTGGAATCAGCTATACCAACTTGCAATATTTGTTTAAGCTCAAGACCTGGAACTCTTAAACAAATTGCGCCGTGGAGCGGCGCGAAAATTTTGAGTATGATGCCCTGGGTTGCTTTCTCATCAATGCGTCGCATTGCGTATGGTGCAGACCTCTAAAATTGCTATATTGTGCGTTTAAAAGTGCGGGGAAAACGTGCTAAAATGAACTATTTTGCCCAATAATATAGGAAAGTAGCAACATAACACATAAATGCGCCGAGAAACTGACCGATTTTTTTCTTAACCCGCATATAAATGAATTTGTATTTAAATTGCGCCGCGGAGCGGCGCGAACATTTTGAGTTTGATTCCCTGTACAACTGTATTCTTACTGTTGAAAGGCCCAAGGTCCCTTCAGATCGTCTAGGGGCCCCTCTGACCTTTTCTACGCCCTTCCGACCTGTTCAGGGACTCATCTGGGATCCGCGAAGCGAAAAGACATGATGTGGAGTGGGTGATATATATATATATATATATATATATATATATATATATATATAATACAAAGAGGGCTTACTCTACAGGAAAAAATAAAATCGGATCTTTCGGGTATATTGTAGCACCCTGACGAAGGGTGTTACAATATACGCGAAAGCTCCGCTTTTAATATTTGTATTGTGGAGTAAGTCCTCTTTGTATTTAATCTTCATCTGCGATCTCTACGTGCTTTGACCCTTCCGGTCTCACCAGAGCCTCCTCTGACCTTCCAAGAAGCCCCTCTTGTGTGTCAAGGGGCCCATTCCGCCTGTTCAGAGGTCCTTCCGACCTGGCCAGGGACTGCACTGGCTGCTTTGTCGCCCTGCCGACATGCTCAGGGGCAGGGAGGGGCGGCGGATTGCGGGGCGCAGGGTACCCAAAATCCCGCCCCCCCCCCCCTCAAGCGAAAATCCTGGGGAGGGGAAGGGTCATGCTGCCCCAGATTGAGCAGGCTAAAATCTGGGGGAGGGGCAAAACTACCCTTTGCCCCCAGGATTTTCGACTGGGGGGAATTTTGGGTACCCTGCCCCCGCAATCCGCCGCCCCTGCTCAGGGGCCCCTCCGACCTGCCCAGGGGCCCCTCCAGTCTGGCTAGGAACTCATCCGGCATGTTCAAGGGGCCTTCCGACCGCCCAGGGACCTTTTCGGTCTAGTCAGGGGCCCCTCTGACTTGCCCAGGAGCCCCTCTGATCGGCCCAGCGACTCTTCTGGTCGGCCTGCGCTGGCTGCTTTGTCGCCCTTGCCGACATGCTCAAGGTGCCCTCCGACCTGCCTTGGAGCCCCTCCGTGCTGGCCAGGGGCCACTTCGGCATGTTCAGGGGCCCTTCTTACCCGCCCAGGGGTCCTTTCGGTCTGATCAGGGGCCCCTCCGATCTGCGCAGGGGCCCTTTTAACTTTCCAGGGGCCCTCTGTTCTCTCCAGGGGCCCTTTAACCTTCTAAGGGGCCCTTCCGACCTAGCAAGGGACTGCGCTGGCTGCTTTATCGCCTTGCGACATGCTCCGAGGGTCCTCCGACCTGCCCTGGGGCCCTTCCGTGCTGGCTAGGGGCTCATTCGGCATGTTCAGGGGCCCTTCTGACCCACCTAGGGGCCCTTTCGGTCTAATCAAGGCCCCTCTGACCTGCACAGGGGCCCTCTTAACTTCCCAGGGGTCCTCTGGTCTGTCCAGGGGCCCTCAAACCTGTTCAGGGGCCCTTATGACCTGGCAAAGGACTGCGCTGGCCGCTTTGTCGCCCTGTCGACATGCTCAGGGGCCTCTCAACCTGCCCAGGGGCCCCTCTGTGCTGGCTAGGGGCCCATTCGACGTGTTCAGGGGGCCCATTCGACGTGCTCAGGGGGCCCTCTGACCCGCTTAGGGGCCCTTTCGGTCTTGCCAGGGGCCCCTCTGCCATGCACAGGGCTCTTTTGAACGTCTAAGGGGCCCTCTGGTCTTTCAGAGGGCCCTGGTGGCCCTAAAGGGCCTCTGAAGTCCGCTAAACTCTCTAAAGACCACGCTTCGTGTAGTAAAGAGCCTATGATACCGCGCTTCGCGCGGTCTCGTCGGCCCTTTTCGGCGCGCTGCGCGCGCCGAAAAGGGCCCTCGCGCGCCAAAAAGGGCCCTCCTGGCCTCTAGGGAGGGGCGGCCGCCCCCGCCGCCCTCCCCTTGGCTACGTGCCTGACTGGGACTGAGTGGATACTGTGACTGGGTCTGAGTGGAGACTGGGACTGAGTGGAGACTGGGACTGAGACTGAGTGGAGACTGGGACTGAGACTGAGTGGAGACTGGGACTAAGTGGAGACTGGGACTGAGTGGAGACTGGGACTGAGTGGAGACTGGTACTGGGACTGAGTGGATACTGGGACTGGAACTGAGTGGAGACTGGGACTGAGTGGAGACTGGGACAGAGTCGAGACTGGGACTGGGACTGAGTGGAGACTGGGACTGGGTGGAGACTGTGACTGGGTCTGAGTGGAGACTGGGACTGAGTGGAGACTGGGACTGAGACTGAGTGGAGACTGGGACTGAGTGGAGACTGGGACTGAGTGGAGACTGGGACTGGGACTGAGTGGATACTGGGACTGGAACTGAGTGGAGACTGGGACTGAGACTGAGTGGAGACTGGGACTGAGTGGAGACCGGGACTGAGTGGAGACTGGGACTGAGACTGAGTGGAGATTGGGACTGAGGGGAGACTGGGACTGGGACTGGGACTGAGTGGAGACTGGGACTGAGTGGAGACTCGGGCTGAGTGGAGACTGAGACTGAGTGGAGACTGGGACAGAGTAGAGACAGGGACTGCGTGGAGAGACTGGGACTGGGACTGAGTGGAGACTGGGACTTGGGACTGAGTGGAGACTGGGACTGGGACTGAGTGGAGACTGGGACTGAGTGGATACTTGGACTGGGACTGAGTGGAGACTGGGACTGAGTGGAGACTGGGACTGGGACCGAGTGGAGACTGGGACTGGGACTGAGTGGAGACTGGTACTGGGACTGAGTGGAGACTGGGACTGAGTGAGACTGGGACAGAGTCGAGACTGGGACTGAGTGGAGACTGAGACTGAGTGGAGACTGGGACTGAGTGGAGACTGAGACTGGTACTGAGTAGAGACTGGGACTGGGTGGAGACTGGGACTGAGTGGAGACTGGGACTGGGTGGAGACTGGGACTGAGTGGATACTGGGACAGAGGACTGACTGGGACTGAGTGGGGACTGGGACTGGGTGGAGACTGGGACTGAGTGGAGACTGGGACAGAGTGGAGACTGGAACTGAGTGGAGATTGGGACTGAGAGGAGACTGGGACTGGGACTGGGACTGGGACTGAGTGGAGACTGGGACTGAGTGGAGACTGGGACTGAGTGGAGACTGGGACTGGTACTGAGTAGAGACTGGGACTGAGTGGATACTGGGACTGAGTGGAGACTGGGACTGGGTGGAGACTTGGACTGGGACTGAGTGGAGACTGGGACTGTGACTGGGTGGAGACTGAGACTGAGTGGAGACTGAGACTGGGTGGAAACTGGGACTGAGTGGAGACTGGGACTGAGTGGAGACTGGGACTGGGACTGAGTGGAGACTGACACTGAGTGGAAACTGAGACTGGGTGGAGACTGGGACTGGGACTGAGTGGAGACTGGGACTGGGACTGAGGAAGACTGGGACTGGGACTGAGTGGAGACTGGGACTGAGTGGAGACTGGGACTGGGACTGGGTGGAGACTGAGACTGAGTGGAGACTGGGACTGGGTGGAGACTGGGACTGGGACTGAGTGGAGACTGGGACTGGGACTGAGGGAGACTGGGGCTGGGACTGAGTGGAGACTGGGACTGGGACTGGGTGGAGACTGGGACTGAGTGGAGACTGGGACTGGGTGGAGACTGGGACTGGGACTGGGTGGAGACTGGGACTGGGACTGGGTGGAGACTGGGACTGGGACTGAGTGGAGACTGAGACAGAATGGAGACTGGGACTGAGTGGAGACTGGGACTGGGTGGAGACTGGGACTGAGTGGAGACTGGGACTGGGACTGAGTGGAGACTGGGACGGGGACTGAGTGGAGACTGAGACTGAGTGGAGACTGAGTATCTCCGTCTGCTGAGAGGACTGCCCACTCCGTGTATGTGGACTGGACCAGACAGAGCACATTGCTGGGTCAATCAGGGCAGGAGAGAACTAACCGGGGAAGCCAGACACCAGACAATCAGCCATGCATGAAGCAAAACTATAGACGAAAACAGTACATTTGGAGGGATTATCAAGAATGTTGAAGTTGCACCAAAGTAAGCGAGACCATTATGCCAGGTCTGACTAGGTCTATTTATGTGCTTATCATCTACCAACCCGTGTGCATGGTAAGCATATCATCACACGTAGTGTAACGTCTCGATTTATTGCTCTACACTCTTTGTCTCAATGTTACAGCTCACAATGCGGACGTTTAACGGACAGAACTGGTAATAAGTAAACAGGGATGATCAATAGCATGGCAGTAATGTTTATTTTATACAAAAAAGTCGAGACAATAAGAAATAAGCTTTCACCGTTACGGCATCGTCAGATTCAGCCCCATATATCTGACGATGCCGTAACGGTGAAAGCTGATTCCTTATTGTCTCGCCTTTTATATATATAAAATAAACATTACTGCCATGCTATTGGTCATCCCTGTTTACTTATTCTTATTCATCATGGCAAAAATAACCATCGAACACAATAGAAGAACTGGTAATATTCGAGAACGCACACAGATCATTGTTACTAACACTGAGGCTTACTCTCTCAAATGAGTTGTCTGTTGGCAAGGGGCAGGTGACACCGACACCACTGGCCTGTTTCCTTGTCCGTACAGCTGGACCTGGACCGGTCAGATCTGGACCTTGCAGACCTGGACCGGGCAGACCTGGACCGGGCAGACCTGGACCGGGCAGACCTGGACAGGGCAGACCTGGACCAGCAGACCTGGACTGGGCAGACCTGGACCGGGCAGACCTGGACCGGGCAGACCTGGACCGGGCAGACCTGGACCTAGCAGACCTGGACTGGGCAGACCTGGACTGGGCAGACCTGGACCGGGCAGACCTGGACCGGTCAGACCTGGACCGGGCAGACCTGGACTGGGTAGACCTGGACCAGTCAGACCTGGACCGGGCAGACCTGGACCGGACAGACCTGGACCGGTCAGACCTGGACCTTGCAGACCTGGACCGGGCAGACCTGGACCTAGCAGATCTGAACCGGTCAGACCTGGACCGGTCAGACCTGGACCGGTCAGACCTGGACCGGGCAGACCTGGACCGGGCAGACCTGGACCAGTCAGACCTGGAATGAGATGAGACCAGGCAGACCTGGACTGGGCCGACCTGGACTGGGCAGACCTGGACCGGGCAGACCTGGACCGGGTAGACCTGGACTGGTCAGAACTGGACCGGTCATCAGACCTGGACCGGGCAGACATGGACCGGGCAGACCTGGACCGGGCAGACCTGGACTGGGCAGACCTGGACTGGTCAGACCTGGACCGGGCAGACCTGGACCGGTCATCAGACCTGGACCGGGCAGACCTGGACCGGGCAGACCTAGACCAGTCAGACCTGGACCGGGCAGACCTGGACTGGGCAGACCTGGACTGGGAAGACTTGGACCGGGCAGACCTGGACTGGGAAGACCTGGACTGGGCAGACCTGGACCGGGCAGACCTGGACCGGGTAGACCTGGACCGGGCAGACCTGGACTGGGCAGACCTGGACCGGGCAGACCTGGACCAGGTGGACCTGGACCGGGCAGACCTGGACCGGGCAGACCTGGACCGGGCAGACCTGGACCGGCAGACCTGGACCGGGCAGACCTGGACCGGGCAGACCTGGACTGGGTAGACCTGGACCAGTCAGACCTGGACCAGGCAGACCTGGACTGGGCAGATCTGGACCAGTCAGACCTGGACCAGGCAGACCTGTACTGGGTAGACCTGGACCAGTCAGACCTGGACCAGGCAGACCTGGACCGGCAGACCTGGACCGGGCAGACCTGGACTGGGCAGACCTGGACCAGTCAGACCTGGACCAGGCAGACCTGGACTGGATAGACCTGGACCAGTCAGACCTTGACCAGATGGACCTGGACCGGGCAGACCTGGACCGGGAAGACCTGGACCGGGCAGACCTGGACCAGTCAGACCTGGACCGGGCAGACCTGGACCGGTCATCAGACCTGGACCGGGAAGACCTGGACCGGGCAGACCTGGACCGGGCAGACCTGGACCGGGCAGACCTGGACCGGGCAGACCTG
>JAXIVJ010006750.1:62500-64875 GCA_036785665.1 Chirona hameri | reverse complement strand
CCCCCCCCCTCCTGCTGTCTGCTTCCCTCTCTCGCATCCCCTCCACCCTACCACCCACCCTACCACCCACCACCCACCAACCAGCCCACCCACCCACCCACCCACCCACCCACCCACCCACCCACCCACCCACCCACCCCCCACCCAGCCCACCCACCCACCCTACCCACCCACCCACCCCACCCACCCTCCTCCTCTCCCACCCACCCTCCCACCCACCCACCCACCCACCCACCCACCCACCCACCACCACCCACCCACCCACCCACCCTCCAACCCACCCACCCACCACCCACCCACCCACCCACCCTACCCACCCACCCACCCTCCCACCACCCACCCACCCACCCACCCACCCACCCACCCACCCACCCACCCACCCACCCTCCCACCCACCCACCCACCCTCCCACCCACCCACCCACCCTCCCACCCACCCTCCCACCCACCCACCCACCCACCCACCCACCCACCCACCCACCCACCCACCCACCCACCCACCCACCCACCCTCCCACCCACCACCCACCCACCCACCCACCCACCCTCCAACCCACCCACCCACCCACCCACCCAACCACCCACCCACCCACCTCCCACCCACCCACCCACCACCCACCCACCCTCCATCCCACCCACCCACCCACCCACCCACCAACCTCCCTCCACCCACCTCCCACCCACCCACCCTACCACCCACCCACACCTCCCACCCTACCTCCCACCCACCCACCCACCCTACCCACCAACCCACCCACCCACCAACCCTCCCACCCACCCACCACCCACCCACCCACCCACCCTACCATCCAACCTCCCTCCCTACCTCCCACCCACCCAACCCTACCAACCAACCACCTACCAACCCACCAACCCTACCTCCATACCAACCTACATCCCTCACCATCCTACCATCCCTACATACATACCTACATACCTACCTCAGCCACCTACCTACCAACCCTCCCAACCACCCACCCTCCCTACCTACCTACCACCAACCAACATCCCACCTACCTACCCAACCTCCTCCCTCCAACCACCCTCCATCCAACCCTACACACCTACACCATCCATACCAACCCTACCAACCACCCACCCTCCAACCCACCATCCATACCACATCCCTCCCCCAACCACATACCTACCAACCAACCTACCACCTCCATACCTCCCTACATACATACCTACCTACATACCTACCTACCATACCTACCATCCATACCTACATACCACCTACCTACATACCTACCTACATACCATACCTACATACACTACCTACATACATACCTACATACAAACCTACATACATACCTACATCCATACATACCTACATACATACCTACATACATACCTACATACCATACCTACATCCTACATACATACCCAACATACCTACATACATACCTACATACCTACATACATACCTACATACATACCTACATACATACCTACATACATACCTACATACATACCTACATACATACCTTACATACATACCTACATACATACCTTACATACATACCTTACATACATACCTACATACATACCTACATACATACCTACATACATACCTACATACATACCTACATACATACCTACATACATACCTACATACATACCTACATACATACCTACATACATACCTACATACATACCTACATACATACCTACATACATACCTACATACATACCTACATACATACCTACATACATACCTACATACATACCTACATACATACCTACATACATACCTACATACATACCTACATACATACCTACATACATACTACATACATACCTACATACATACTACATACATACCTTACATACATACCTATACATTACATACTCTACATACATACCTTACATACATACCTACATACATACCTACATACATACCTACATACATACCTACATACATACCTACATACATACCTACATACATACCTACATACATACCTACATACATACCTACATACATACCTACATACATACATACCTACATACATACCTACATACATACCTACATACATACCTACATACATACCTACATACATACCTACATACATACCTACATACATACCTTACATACATACCTACATACATACCTACATACATACCTACATACATACCTACATACATACCTACATACATACCTACATACATACTTACATACATACTACATACATACCTACATACATACCTACATACATACCTTACATACATACCTACATACATACCTACATACATACCTACATACATACCTACATACATACTTACATACATACCTACATACATACCTACATACATACCTACATACATACCTACATACATACCTACATACATACCTACATACATACCTACATACATACCT
>JAXIVJ010006750.1:55000-57500 GCA_036785665.1 Chirona hameri | reverse complement strand
AGTCGCGAATTACTGGCGGGCACTCGAAAGAATCCGGTATCGCCAGGTTCTGGGAAACAAGGAGGGCCATCCGCCTCAGGTAAATGCCGTAGGAGGAATCAGGGTGCTGAGGTGGTGACGTGTGCGTGCCAGAATGGCCATCCGCCTCAGATAAATGTCGTAGGAGGAGTCAGGGTGCTTAGGTGGCGACGTGTGCGGGCCGGAATGGCCATCCGCCTCAGATAAATGCCGTAGGAGGTGTCAGGGTGCTGAGGTGGCGACGTGTGCGGGCCGGAATGGCCATCCACCTCAGATAAATGCCGTAGGAGGAGTCAGGGTGCTGAGTTGGCGACGTGTGCGGGCCAGAATGGCCATCCGCCTCAGATAAATGCCGTAGGAGGAGTCAGGGTGCTGAGGTGGCGACGTGTGCGAGCCCGAATGGCCATCCGCCTCAGATAAATGCCGTGGGATGAGTCAGGGTTCTAAGGTGGCAACGTGTGCGGGTCGGAATGGCCATCCGCCTCAGATAACTGCCGTAGGAGGAGTCAGGGTGCTGAGGTGGCGACGTGTGTGGGCCGGAATGGCCATCCGCCTAAGATAAATGCCGTAAAGGGAGTCAGGGTGCTGAGGTGGCGGGGATTGGCGATTGGAGCACCACCGAAACCGCAGTAAGTCGTGGATTCCAGCAGCAGTGTGCGGCAGGAATTGACCCAGACAGAGAAGCATGTGTGAGGTTATTAATATTTGCATTTGGTGGATTGAATAGTTAGAGTGGAAAGTTATCCATAGCGAAGAGCTGAGTACATCGGAGATGAAATTCGCTCAATGAACCAGCTGTTACCCTGGTGCGTTCCATGTGTAACCCTACGCAACACTGGTGGGGATAGGAAAAGAGGGGGGGGGGGGGTCAGGAAGACCAACCTGACAGTTTACTGCAAAGTATGAAAGAGATTGATGATTCAGTGAATGTCTGGGGAGAGTCTGAGTGAAAGGATGTATGAATGTGTAAGTTCCAGTGGGAGTTGGTCCTCAGCGTAGCGTTGCACTGGGTATGCAGAACAGCCATGGAATCGATCACAAAACTCTAGGGAGATAACGGTTAGCCAAATTATGTAAGGAGAAGCCACAGGGCCATTGGTGCCGGCTCACGAGCAAGGAAACCCCTTGAAGAAATGCAATATTCAAGCACGTAATATCACTGCCGCACCATAGAGAAAAAAGACACCTATTTGACTGAAAACTTGAAGCGTTCACACACTTTTGCTGACACAGACACTTCCCAGGTTTCTGTCTTCCGGCTTGGTTTTTCACACAGGTTTCAAAATCGCAAATCTTCTAAGGTAGATAATAAGTCGAAGAAGCAACTCACAGTCTTTGCGGTGTAGCACGCAGATGAACTCGAAGATAACAAACACGTAGACACTAAATTTCACGAAGCCGGTGTCTAATTCCCCGAGTAAAACCGAAAACAGTGAGGAGCGGCCGGGGGTCGCCCGTCTAGCGCGCCACCCGGCGGGAACTGATACCTACACATACATACCTACATACATACCTACATACATATCCTACATACATACCTACATACATACCTACATACATACCTACATACATACCTACATACATACCTACATACATACCTACATACATACCTACATACATACCTACATACATACCTACATACATACCTACATACATACCTACATACATACCTACATACATACCTACATACATACCTACATACATACCTACATACATACCTACATACATACCTACATACATACCTACATACATACCTACATACATACCTACATACATACCTACATACATACCTACATACATACCTACATACATACCTACATACATACCTACATACATACCTACATACATACCTACATACATACCTACATACATACCTACATACATACCTACATACATACCTACATACATACCTACATACATACCTACATACATACCTACATACATACCTACATACATACCTACATACATACCTACATACATACCTACATACATACCTACATACATACCTACATACATACCTACATACATACCTACATACATACCTACATACATACCTACATACATACCTACATACATACCTACATACATACCTACATACATACCTACATACATACCTACATACATACCTACATACATACCTACATACATACCTACATACATACCTACATACATACCTACATACATACCTACATACATACCTACATACATACCTACATACATACCTACATACATACCTACATACATACCTACATACATACCTACATACATACCTACATACATACCTACATACATACCTACATACATACCTACATACATACCTACATACATACCTACATACATACCTACATACATACCTACATACATACCTACATACATACCTACATACATACCTACATACATACCTACATACATACCTACATACATACCTACATACATACCTACATACATACCTACATACATACCTACATACATACCTACATAC